>JXSR01S010640.1:1138-13190 GCA_000969725.1 Ophiothrix spiculata
TTTTACTTTTTTATTCAGAATATGGAGAATTTTTACATTGTAAAGGGAAGAAGTTTACAGATTTTGATGAGATTCGAAAAGAAATTGAGGCGGAGACAGATCGTGTTACAGGTAGCAACAAGGGCATCTCAAATATACCCATCAACCTGAGGGTATATTCGCCTAATGGTAAGTTTTGTAGAACAAATAATGATACAATGTAGTCCTTAGGAGTGTGAGAGTTTAGATAAGTTTATTTCAGATTTTTTCATTTTGTCCCAAAATGGGTAAAAGCTTGAAACTTTTTAAAACTGATTCCCATCAATTCCTAATTACCCTTCTCAGCAGAACTTTTTTCTCATCCTCATTATATCCTTGTTCTCATCTACTTCCTGGTTGTGAAGTGAACAAGTGAAACATTACATAACCCAATTCTTAATTATTTGATGGTAGTATTTGATGCAGAACCTAGGCAAGTACAGGAAACAGAATTGCTTCATGGTAATGAAAGCTGCCTTGTAGGAGGTGTTTGATACAGTTCAGCAGTCAAAAGATCCATTATGATCAATGTTGATTATGGTACATCATAATGCACCTGTCAGTTTGATTTCCAGACTCCCCCCTCCCCCTTTGGTACCAGGATAGCTACAGAGAATTGCTTCATGACTTTGAAAACTGTCTTGTAAGAGGTGTTTGATACAGTTCAGCAGTCAAAAGATCCATTATGATACATTATAATGCACCTGTCGGTTTATTTTCCACACTGCCCCCCCCCCCCTCCCTTCCTTGTTGCACATATGTGTTTGTCGCAACATTGTGTGGTGGGGAGGGAGGTCCACGGAGACTGAGAGGAGAAACTGACGAGTCAACAAACAACTTGAACTCACACTCTTTTGCACTCATTACTTTATAATTGGCATAAGTGTACAGTTTACAGTGTCCCAAGTTTTTTGGCCAATATTGTAGATCTCAGCTCAATTTCTGACCTAATTACATAAGCCAACGCTGTAATTACCTGGTACTGTGCCATACATATCCCATGCCGGACATTTGCTCTGCACAAGTCTTTCACTCTATCACATAGAGTACCTTGGTAGTGACATATAACTGACATGCCCATTCAGGGCTAGAAATTCGTTCATTGCTGCGAGAATCTTATTGGATTCTCGCAAATCGACTGGAGGGGAATCTTTGCAAGAATCTTTGGATTCTTTACATTCATACACAATTGTGTTTGCCTCATTTACGAGAATCTATTTGGATTCTTGCAAAATCCTTTTTGGGAGAATCTCTGCGAGAATGGATTCTCGGATTCTCGCCGAATTTCTAGGCCTGCCATTAACAAAGATTATTAAAAAGGACAAAATAATAAGAATACATGTAGTGAAAAATGGAAATGGATGATCATTAAAAAGGGACAAAATAATAAGAATACATGTTGGTGAAAAATTGAAATTTTATCAGATCTATGTAAAAGTTAATCATCAAGTTCAATGTTAAATTAATTGCATCTTTTGAACAACATATTTATTACATGGCTGAAAACCCAATCCAGTTGACACATTTTCAAGCAGCTATGGATTTCACGCTAATGTTATTTTAGAACAATTCAAGGCACATTTAATATCTACTCAGGAATGAGGAAGTATTTGTTTTGCAAGCATAAATACTCCCCAAGTACTTATGTAGCTTTAAACAGTCACTTATGAGATTTTGCTCCCAAGAGACTTCTCATACAGAATCTATCGTTGTTTCCCAAGTTCCATTTTAAACAATTAAGTAGATTTTCAATTTAGTATCAAATTGTTTCACTTCCTCACCTCATCCCATCCCTGGCCCCAAGTTTTGAAAAATTAATTTCTATTTTTGATTCGAAATTTTACTTAAAAGGATATTTTTCGCTTAAAACCAAGACTGGATAGGATCACTTGTTGGGATGGTCACAAATGTTACAAAAATCTTGCTTGTAAAATCAGGTAAAATTGATAATTTTTTGCAGTATTTACCAACTTGTTTGGACCATCAATCTGTTGCCTAATGTTGAGAAGAAAGGTAACATACTGCCTCTCAGGCTTGGCTGACTTCACCAGGTTATTGAACAACTATTAGGTACTTCCAAAATAATGATCTGTTGCTAGTATAAACAATTAAAAACACATTTTAAAAACCAAATTGGAGATCATCAAAATCTTTTTTTAACATATTTCACACAGATCTATGTATTTCAATTTTAATCCTCACAAGACTGACCGGCCAGTATATGATATCAATTCTCATGATTATATTGATGGTTCACTAATGACCATTTTTGTATTGTGTTGTATGCCATTATGGTGAGAGTACCAGTTATCAATCAATAAGATAGCTAGATGCGGGCTGTAGATGTAAATGAATTAACCTACATTGTTGTATATTGGCAAGTCCATTGGACTTAATGGTGTGGTGTGTGCAAATTTATTCTGTGCTCAGTGTATAAGGTTTATTTCCATCGTGTACAGTTGTACATATTTTACCCTGGGGTTCCAGTGGGATAGGAAACATTGGCTTCATGTAGATGTTTAGAATACATCCACCCTATTTGATATTATCCAATCAATTTTGTTGATTTGAATTATTCATTTTTGGATATTTCTGCTTGGAATAGATGCATACTAAACAAACAAGCTCGTACAGTCCGGTCTTCCTCCTGCATTCAAAAGTGAATTTAAAAAACATCTTGGAGCCTTGTTGAAGATAAGCTTCCTTTAGCTTACTTTGGGTGTCCTTGTCGAATGCCTAGAAACAAGGTGATTTTTTTAAATAAGTGTCATTTTTGTGGATTATCTGTTTCTTGTGAATAGTTTGTCTCTGTAAGAAGTTACCATTTTCAGGGGGTTGTGATTCATGGGTCATCAGATCAATTAATAAAAAATACAGCGAGACGGTATCATACCGACATCTGAATCGCCAGATTCTTGACAAATGTACATTCTACATATAAGTAAGTGTAAAATGTGTGGCACGCTCATCCCAACCAAAGATAAACATATTTTGAAACCTCTGGGGTAAAACTACAATATGTATTCTACAAATAGTCTAAATTTTAGCATTGTATTACCTTGAAAGTTTTCACTTCAAAAATCGCTGAATGACTTAACTTAACTTAAATAACTGTCATTTTTGTGGATTATCTGTTTCTTATGAATAGTTTGTCTCTGTAAGAAGTTACCATTTTCAGGGAGTTGTGATTCATGGGTCATCAGATCAATTTATAAAAAATACAGCGAGACGGTATCATACCGACATTTGAATCGCCAGGTTCTTGCCATTTTCGGTTTGGCAAAAAAAAATAATATTGAAATTTGGGTTAAAGCAACCATCAAAATAATATGTACACTATAAGTAAGTGTAAAAATGCGTGCCAAGCTTATCCCAACCAAAGATAAACATATTTTGAAACCTCTGGGGTAAAACTACAATATTTATGTATTCTACAAATAGTCACAATTTTAGCATTGTATTACCTGGAAAGTTCTCACTACAAAAAGCGCTGAATGTAGGAATGTCATTTCCGCCCTGCTTTCCCAATATGACTTGGCAAAACACTGGAATTGGACCAGTATTTGGCAAATCACTCTGGCGGATGTAAAATCAGGTAAAATTGATAATTTTTTGCAGTATTTACCAACTTGTTTGGACCATCAATCTGTTGCCTAATGTTGAGAAGAAAGGTAACATAGAGTAGGTTCTCTGGATGCCCCACAAGCAAATAGTGATGTAGAACTGTACACTTTTTTGACAATTTTTATTTTTGTTTTTTGGCCTATATAGCAGTGACTTGCTGATGCATCAAATTGATGTACAATTTTCCAAGTACATCATTGATAATAATCATAAAATGTTTATCCACAACATTTTGTGTGTTCAAACATGAGTCAAATGACCTCTTAACTCCTCAGATCCAAAGCCAACCCCACTTGGGGGCTGGGGATAATATATTCTTAAGTTTTTTTGTATCATTAAAGGGGCAATTCATGATCCACTTTTCATCCTCAAGGTCACCGCTATCAAAATTGAGATTTTTTTGGCTGGTAAGAATCCTTGAATGGTTTATATACAATTCCCGTTTTTTTCTATTCTTCCAAATGCACTTCCATTTTTGAGAAAATTGAGAAAATGTGTAATTTTTTGTCATTACTGTCGGGGCCCGACAGTAATTACAACACAGTAGTCTATGGTGATTTTTAAAATGCTGAAAAGCTTGTAAATTGAAAACGAATTGTAAATCTGAAAAACATTTTCAGACTACATTCATGTTGTACCGGTACTCTTCTTTTTATTTAGCTAGAAAAGAGGTGTGGTTTACTGTTTTCATCACATCAGAATCAAGAATTGCACTTTTAAAATGTGTAAAGTGGCAGTGATGACCACTTGTAATCAATGGTGGTTGACAACAGCCACATATTATGGTAAATGTGAGGTTGTAATTGGTGTAACCCGGCCTTAAATTTCTATGATTTTGATCCTTTCAAAGGTGTTTTTTGCAGCTTAAATTGACCATATTGCTTTGTCTTATTCTTTCTTTCTAGTGTTAAACCTGACATTGATAGATTTACCCGGTATGACCAAAATTGCTGTTGGAGATCAACCAGTGGACATAGAGCTCCAGATTCGTAGCATGGTGCTGGAATTTGTGAACAAGTTA
The DNA here is from genome assembly GCA_000969725.1 of Ophiothrix spiculata. Taxonomy (NCBI): domain Eukaryota; kingdom Metazoa; phylum Echinodermata; class Ophiuroidea; order Amphilepidida; family Ophiotrichidae; genus Ophiothrix; species Ophiothrix spiculata. The sequence goes on from JXSR01S010640.1 coordinate 5,802, forward strand.
AACTGCCTGATTCTAGCTGTATCACCTGCCAACAGTGATCTTGCCAACTCTGATGCTCTCAAAGTGGCCAAGGAGGTTGACCCACAAGGTATGATATAATGTGTTGGAGTTAAATGTTTTGTTTTTACCTGGCAATCCATAGATCGGGAGATGTCAAAGTTCGTATACAGTCCCTGTGTAATGGTATTGTCAGCCATGGACCTGAAAATGGAGTTAGCAAGTACACTCAAATCTGGCCTAATTTAACTCCGGGCACATGGATTAGGTTGCGTGTAAAGACAAACCGTGCAAAAATTACTTTACACGAATGCACTATGCACTAAACTGTGCAAATCAATCTGCACGTATTATGACATGATCTGTATTATTGGTACAAATTCAAATACGTCTAATTTGGTCTCCATTTTGGAATATTGGCGCTTAGTCTGGCATCTCCTCTCTAAATCTATGGACAAATCATAGTTTTGTTATTATTATAAAATATGCCACTTTCCCTACTTTTATTGCAAAGTAAAAGTGTTGTCTTGGTAGTTATCCAAAGTAGATAAAGTACACTAAATTGAGGTCCAAGATCAAGCTCCATGATAATTGTATATAATATAATATTAAATAATAATTAAAATAAATAAATATTGTACTTAAATGCACTTTTTGCAATTGAACATTGGGTTAAAGAGATAGTTACATTATTAATAGAATACAATCAGCTACCTTTACAGAGTCCTTGTATTCTTACACCATTGATGAGTATGTATTTCAGTTGTGACAAAAATAGGCCATTATGTCTTTGTGTAGAATAGATTTATGTTCCAAACCTGGTAAACACTCAATATACTTTCTCATTTTTGTAATTTGTTGGGATTTTCATTCATAATTTTTCTCAGGAGGTCCAGTTTTACTATGGTGTGAACAACATACTTAGATACATTCTAAGTGAACATTTTTGTTTTATATTTTTCACATGTGTACAAATTGTTCCATTGTGTTTGACATATCCATTATCTTATTAAAGGAAAGATTACCTTCTATGAAATGATCTAATTGATAGAATCCATAAAACTTTTATTGAACATATTACATATGGCCGTGTGTTATAAGGTGATGCCACAATAGGGTGGTGGTGTGACATAAAACTCAAAAAAATCAAATTCAAATTGAATTTTCAATATGAAGATGGACACCTACACCCTTCCTTATAGTATCATTTTAAAGCCTAATTCTTCCTCTTTAATTTGACACCAAAATCATGTTTATCTACAAATGCTAACTGAAGTTATGGTTAATTAAGTTAATGAGGGTCCAGGGCGGTGGATGTGAGGACACGGATGTGAGGACACGGTACCATAGAAAATGCATGGGAATAGTGTGTGGCTGGGATACATTTTGTTATATAAGTACAGCATAAAATTAGGTTAAATGATTAGTGATTTGATTGAATGATGTATTAAAGATAGAAGCCTCATTAATATTTTGAACTTGAAACTTACAATTAATTAATTATAGCCTAAATGTGACTGCCTGTCATAAGATTAGTATAGGGAACAAGTGAATGATTCTCAAAATCCCCAGAAATGCACCTCCGCGCATTTGAAACGTCATAAGTTGAAAAGTATTCACCCTACTCCAGGAAAAGTATACATTTTTAGAAAGGTTTTTCTTCAAGGAATCCAAAAATGTCATTTCTTTTATGATAGGGTTAAGTTTAGGGGCACTATGGGAGGCTGTTTGATATAAAATATTAATGTGATAGGTTTTTGGTGTGATTTTTGAGTGACCATTTTTCACCACTGATTTTTCCTGTAAGCATAGGTATGAACCCTAGCAAACTATATATGTATGGATGGGGTTTTTCTTGAAGAATACAATTATGGCATCAAATCTCCACTAGGGTGAAGCATAGTGAACATTTTGATTTCTAAAGTGATTCACATTTTTGGGCAAATTTTTAACTTTTGTTAAACCATGGCATTTTTGCACTTACCCCTAATACTAAAGTAAGACCATTTTTGGATTCCTTGAAGAAAAACCTTTCTAAAAATGTATACTTTTCCTATGATAGGGTAAGGCATTTTCAAGTTACAGGCTTCTGAGTGTGCGGAGGTGCATTTTCTTGACAATTTGAGCATGTCACGCTTGCGACACGAACTTATGACGCATGGCCATATATCAGTAAAAGCACTTGAAAATGGGAAGTGGGTGAAAAATAGTTCACCATTTTATACATTTTTCCATGATGTTGAAATTTAAAATAACAATTTTACACCATGGTAAAAAAATTACACCATGAGAAAAATTCTGGCTACAAAAATAACAAAGTATATCTAGCGCTTTGTATATATATGTTTTCTTTCAACAGGGAACCGTACCATAGGTGTCATCACCAAGTTAGATTTAATGGACGATGGAACAGATGCAAGGAATATTCTAGAAAATAAATTACTCCCTCTCAGAAGAGGTAAGCTATTCCACCATTTGTGACCACCCATCACAGCCATCACCAGGCCTTATTAAACTTCATTTTGCATTACAGGTGAAAAAAACATTTTAAAACTTGATTTTTGTGCATATTCAAGAAAAACCTTGAAACACTGAGCAGAAATATAAAAAACATTTACATTTTTAACCAAATTTTTACCATACTCATCTTTCCGCTTTTATCTTAGTTTCTTCATGACAAACTTTGACGGACCATGTCATGTGGAGTTCACCAAGGTGTCGTATCATTTGAATCCATAATTATAGCATGGTATTTGCAAGTAATAAAAAAATTAAAAAAAAGTAAAATTGACTTTGCAGTTTGTTTGTGCTTGACGGTAACCTATCGTCGGTACAATTTCCCTGATATTTTCCTGTGATCCTATATATGTGCACAGTGAGAGAACACTTGATACCAATATTTCCTGTAATAGTAGACTGGAAAACGGTTTAATAATATGGGAAGTAAGGACTGCTTTAATCAGCCAAGTAGGTTGCTAACTTAATCTTCTCCAAGGGAAAGGAGAAGGGGGACTACTTTAATTAGTCGTGTAGGTAAACTCTTTACACCTTGAGAAGTATGCAGCAAGCAGGCGATTAATGCACAAACCAATTTGACCATACGGGAAAGTACATTAGCATGTACTTTTAATCATAATCACATACCCAATCTTGCTGAATATTCATATGAACTTATGGTCAATGTTTGTCCATGTAGTAGCAACAAAATAAGCCAAATTTGATACAAAATCATGAAGGATTCATATAAAAATATTAATATGCAGTCATTTGGTCTTAATCAATCATTATTAATCTCTTACACAATACAAAATTGTCAGTTCAAAATGTTGTAGAACACAAGGAATGAGCTGGATTTTGTAACAGAGTCTGATTGCTTGCTGAACACTCCAGGGCTTATGGAGTATAGTTACCTTAATCTTATCCCAGGCAAATGGGGTTGAGGTGGGTACTTTAATCAGCCTTGGTTATTAACTTAATCCTTTAATCTTATCCTTGGATAAGAAACTTGCACAATAGATCAAGTTTTCAAGTTGTAGTTTTCAAGTTTTATGCAAGGCAAAAACAATTTCTTGGACAATGTAAACAAAAATGCAGATTAGGGATTGCATTTACAAGCAATGGGCCCTGCACTCTGGATTTCTGTTTACACTGTCCAATAAAGACCTGACCTGAAGAAAAAACATAAAACATTCTATCTTTGCTTGTACAAATGTGTACTTGGAATGGACAGGAAAGTTGTGAATACCTATTCTCAACTTTCCTGGAATGGAAGAATGGGTTAGAATAGGGTTTGTTTTTTCTGTATAAAATGTCTTGAAGGGTCTTTTCAAATTTTGTTTGTAAAAATATGGATGGTTATGTATACATTCATGTAATTCATATATTGTACCCAACCACCCCTGTCCCCCAAACCTAGCTTACTAAATTATGTCTTGTAGTGATTCAGTGTACAGGGTCAGTCTGTTACATACTGGCGCAATGAGTATGCACAGTGTGTTTTGGGTACTCTGTGTCAAGTGAGTGTAGAACCCGGTTAGAGCCTGTACCGGCCAATTCAGTAATAAATCCATGGTAGTGTTCAACTGGTTGCACATGGGTATACTTATGGGGGAGCTTTCATGCTCGGCTTTTGTGATTTTGGGATTAACCATGACAGTCCATAGCATATTTACTGTTTTATTCTTGAAAGATAGCCTTTATGTCTTAAAAGATTTCCCTCTATATTCTATGTATCCTTTGTTCCAAATGACAAGAAAAAAATCCCTGAAAGGAGCTTGGTCCGTTTGAGTCAACTTTTTGAGATTTAGGGCTATATACACCTATAATGTAATTCAGGATCAAAATGATTAAGGAGTGCATTAGGTAAATATCTGTTTGTTGAAAAGAACTTGAGGAAAAAAGGTTTGCATGAATTGCTGACTACCACATGAATGTGTCTAAGAGGTTGTTGTTAACCTGTTGATGGATATTTTATAAGAGTGAATGTGATGACTTTGGCAGTGTGGAGGAAATTTGATTACTATGTGCCAATAAAAAGTCCATTACATTGTACGTGGTTATATGTAATGGTGTGTATATTACATGATTTTTTAAAACGTTTCAAGAAGATTTTTTTCCTATGTTTCTGTCTTTTAAGACCTTCAGGCATACCTAAACATATATTGTATTCTTGTGAATATGATAATCAGAGATCCCTTTATAAATTAAAAACTTTAGTATGAAGAAGCTTCCATTGGTCCGCTAAATTGTCATGCAAAACTGTAAGTGTATAAGTATTGACAGCTAACAGCTGGGTGTGAGAATTCCTCCTTTCAGCTGATTTCCTCATTTTTGAAAATGTTCATGTTCTAAAATTTTAGCTTTTTCATTCATTTGTAGCCCATTTTTGACCTTTTACCCCAACTTTACGACATTTTTTCCTCACTTTTGTCAACTAGCCTCTCACACCCCTGAGCTAAACAAGTGTGATTTTAAAATCCAAAACGAAAACACAGTTGGGAAATATTTTGTGAAAAAAAACCACTATTCCCTGCTTTTTCTTTGATGCCTAGCCCTAACACTTGATCTTGTTGAACATTTACATGTAAAAAGGGGTGGTTTGCCCCTGTTACAATGTTTTAAATGTGGGCTGATGAAGGTTCAACACCCCTAGAATTTGCAGCAGGGCTAATAACGATGCTTGACTGGATCATTGAATGGAGCTTTATTTGACCATGTGGTCAGCAAACCTACTGAATAGCTGAGTGTATGAGCCCACAGAGAATTATAATTCAGGGAGGCATATTGCATTGTTAATCCTGTGAAGTTTATTTTCAAAAAGTCTTTTACATAAATAACAAATTTAGGAGATTTATACACTGTGTAACATTGAAATGAGCCATAATAATGTAACCAAAGCAAAGGTTACAAATACAAATCCTAAAATTTATGCAGAGCATAATTTAGCTCCATATCTGAAACCAAAGTTAATGGTGGGTCATAGTAATCAAAGAATCAATTCATCTCTTATTCCACCCCAATGCCCAAAATCAAACACAAACGTTTTCTCCATGATGCAGTTATGCTTTGTGTTTTTCAATAATTTAGGGTACATTGGTGTTGTGAACAGAAGCCAAAAGGATATTGAAGGTCGCAAAGATATCAAGGCGGCGTTAGCAGCAGAACGTAAATTCTTTCTGGGCCATCCAGCCTACAGGACTTTTGCTGATAAGATGGGAACCCCGTACCTACAGAAGACACTTAATCAGGTAAGCATAACATTTCAGCTAAAAATATTTACAAAAATGCTAATGAAGCTGTGGCCCGGCATGGACGTTAATGATGAAAAAGGTCCTTTAGATTCTTGGTGGGTAGAGAACCAAGAGTACTCCTGTTTTGTACAAAAGTTTGTAGAAATGACTGATGTTCAGTACAACCTGTGGTTGGGGATGGTTGCCATTGTTCTGAGCAGCGACTCAGCATGGCTTGCTACGGGTATCCCACTTGCTTGGGAAACAGGAGGTCCCGGTTCGAATCCTGGTGAAAACAATTATAGCAAGTAGCCAGAACTAGTCGTTCACCACCGATTGAGTTTTGGAATGCTTCCTATGTAATGCAATCCAGCCATTTATTTATGAAATTCTTGATGTGACAAAGTACAAAGTAAGTAGATAAGGTGCTAGTCAGGCAAACCATAGGTCCTGGTTGGGACTTCCATGTTGCATATTTTGGTTTCTCACTTCTCTCCTTTTCCACTATCTATGAAAAAGACAAAAAAAAAAGGCAAAACCTGATCAAATGATGCTAAAAGTATTGTGTAGATACCATTTCAGAGTCATGGTATTTTACAAGCCAAGCATAGCTTGCAAGATCATCCCGACTTCTTCCCCCTGTGACCCCGACATGTAACAGCAGATCATATTAGATGGCCATGATACAACGCTTAATGAAGTGGTTGTGATGTCCCCACAAGTTATGCTTATTACCATGACTCTGAACAGGCATCTTATTAAATAGGCTTATATATAATTATGACATATCTGTCAACAGGGATACTTCGCCAGCATAATTTTTTGTTAAAAGAGGCAATCACATCCTTTTTAAAAATTCTTTTTTGAAATTCACAAAAAATTAACCCTCACCAAAGTATCCTTGTTTGCAAATATATGCTGTGATGTAATTTTTTTAAAAATCGAAAAGAAATAGTGAAGCATGCAGCATGTTCAATGAAAATACCAGAACAAACATACTCTTTATTTTTATTATTATTTGTTATTTATATAATATAGTTGTTATTTATTCACTCTAACTAGAATTATATTTCCTGCATTAAAAATAAAAGATTGCTTTTAAGGGCCATTGTGCCTTTGCTTCTCAAGTTCTGCCCAAATATGGAATGTGTCCGTATGATGTCATTTGGTATTCAAAACAGGCCATTCAATCTTCAGTAGCCTTTGAATATAGCACAGGAATTGCTGCCTCAACCTTGTTTCAGTTTCAGTTCACTTGTGGCCATTGTTTTATGTCAATAATCTAGGTCATCTGTAATTATTTTTGCAGAAATTAAAAATCATATCAAAATATGTAGTCGCTCATTTGTTTAACCCTTCAAATGGTTATATTATAAATGCAAAAAGCTTATTTATTCACACTCTGTAAATATTATTTTGTGGGGCATGTTTAAAGGAAATTTAGCCGATATTCACCAGACATTTAGGTTTCATAATTTATATTCATTTAGTTGTGTTGGATCCCTATGTGAAGACGCAATCCTTATTATAGTGATTCTTTTCAAAATAAAACTTATAGAGACTCCCTGTGAGCCATAATAATGTAACCAAAGCAAAGGTTACAAATACAAATCCTAAAATTTATGCAGAGCATAATTTAGCTCCATATCTGAAACCAAAGTTA
>JXSR01S010641.1:10893-25318 GCA_000969725.1 Ophiothrix spiculata
TAGGAATGTTAAAACATTCCTATTGTACCTGGATTAATGTAGTCCTCTTTTGTGCATATGGACCTTAAAGTTTCAAATTCAAGTCATCCAATATTAAAGTTTTTGATGATAAGTGTCAGTATCATTTGGGATCAAACTCAAATGATTGCTTCGACATTTCAACAAAATTGATTACTTTATTCAATGATTTAATGATACAGATGCCTAAACATATACGAATTGACCGAAGATGAACTACATAATATAGTTATGAAGATTAACAATTGTCATCCGCATTATATGCATACAAATTACGAGCATCTAAAGAACGCCCGGTGGGAGCAAAAAGCATGTCTGAGTGCTTTTAAGCTTTTTGAAGATCGTTTCAAATTCACCTACATTTATTTGTCAGTCAATCAAGTAGAGCCTTTGATCTCAGCCTAACTAGGGGATTTACGTAATGGATAGTATCTAATATAAACGATAGTATAAATAACTTGTAATGATAAAAGTACATTATTTCCGTCTTTCACTCTAATGGTTTTTTTTTAAAGAGGAACCTTCACAAGCGATATTGAAGGCCATTTTTTCTTCTGTATTATCTTCTGTAGTAAGATCGATAACCAAAAGATTTGGTATTTATTATAGGAAATATACACGTATACTTAACTGTTTTAACCTAATAACTTGTGATTGAATTATTATCCAGCATTAGCAGTTAATATTCATTAAGTTTAACTAGCCAAAATAAGCTCTATTAAGATGCATTTAACAACGCCTCATGCCTGTCAAACATAACTGGGTTTATATGAAATTCCAGTGGGACTTGCTTATCTGCACCTATCTTGTAAAATTCATTCGTTGAGTTACTAAGATTCAGTTCAATTGTTATTAAAATATAGAGAAAGTTAATTAGCCTGTCTAAATAGTTTTAAATAAAACTAAGTGGAATTCAAAGAAACGATGACACGATTTTCCCTCAATCCCGATTTGGCATTTCACTGCTATTAGTGTTACATCGGCCAAGGTTAAATAACTAAACGGCAGGAGTGCTTACTTCTATTATCCATGTTCTTAGATGTATATCTTTCCACAGCGCATGTTTGAATTCGTATCTTTTGCCCAATAATATGAAATCGGTCAAGAATATTAGGCACTATATTGTCATTTTTATTCAAATAAATAGTCTGGCACATTTTACCGAAAATGTTGATGGTATCTCTATTAAACACCATACAAGCTATAAAATTAAGTTCAATATCAATCAAAAAATAATAACGTTGGTTATATTTTTTTACAAATTTTGGAGGCTTATATGATTATTCAAGAAAAGAATTATTTTGGTTTGAACAGATTCTTCTATTATTAATATATAAATATTTCGTTTTCCAATTAATAGATTTACGGTTTAGTTTTAGTAGGTCATTTTCCTCAATCGGTTTGTTAAGAATTCTTCATTATACGAGTAAAGTAAGAAATTGTTTCGGTCAAGCATATCAATTTTGCCGAAAATAATGATTTGACGTTTTATTACCTATTTTTAGCATTTCTTTTGAAACAACAATTAACATTTTACCCCCTTTTAATGATTTTCTTTCAGTAAAATATATATGTAAAATTGATTTACAAATTCAATAAATTTGATACAAAATTCAAGTGTGCTTTTATAATAAATCCCTTCTAGTAATATGCAGATGCGTAAAGTGTATCAAAAGCGCCTGGAATACATGAAGGCATTAGCAGGCCTTAAAGACTAAAACAAACTCTCCATAGATATTTGTGTTAAGGATTCAAAAAGTAAAAAAGTCCAAATGCAAATTTTAACTTTCCATACATTTATGGGAGAAAATATGATTTTTTGCCATTTATGTCCAAGTCGACCGATATGGCCAAAATTTGACACCACCATCATGTGTTCAATTTTAGAAGTGTAAATTCTCATATGCAGCTATATATCAAATCATTAGGGATTGTTAAGTTCAAAAACCGTTTATACAAGTTATAGGATCTATCCAAGTCTTAAGCCCTCATGCTTATTAATACCAAAACGTTTCAAAAAGTTTTTGAAAAAGTCTGCAAAATTAGTACATTATTTGGAGAAACACGAGCTACTGAACAAACAATAAATTTAATGACAAATTATGCCTTCGGATCATTACTACGCATGCAAAGTAATGTAACATTAGCCAATATCAATGTACATTTTCCGATATGCATTTGGTAATGAGATATAAATGTACAAGTATATACCGGTCGTATAAAGTAATAGATGATTTTGTTTCAAAAATTATTAATAAATGGCCAAATATGTCCTTCTAATTACGCTACCGTATTTTCGCACACGTGGTAATAGCTTACTAGTATTGCATTTCGTTCTAAGAAACCATCAATTTTTATCATTATGTTAAATACGAAAATATGAAATCTATATTTTAGAAGTATAAGTATAGTAACGCAATACTGACTTGTGCAAAGAACGTCGATTATTGTGACTTAATATATTGTTGTGACTTAATATATTGTTGTGACTTAATATATTGCAATCCAATACTATTTATAGAACAATTAGATAACCCTTTTAAGCAAATGAAGATTGATGAATTTAAAGTTCAAAATGAAATCAGCAAATAGAAAAAAGAACTGCTTTGTCATAACAGTGTTGTGGAACGCTTAACTTAATTAAACAGCGCAATCAAACTGCGATATTAGCAATACCCAATGTACACTTCATAATATAGAGTAACCTGCTTTTAGAGATGTTTAACCAATATTCTAAGCAAACATTTAGTTACATGGGTGTATCTTTTCAATTTATATTTGATAATACAGGTTATCAAAACTTCAAGGCTTCATTTTTGTTTTGATTGTAAGGATAATTGTAAACAATTGTTGTAGAAATCACGTTTATCGTATCCGGTTAAATCATTCACTCTAATAATAAATACAACTTTGGTAAAATTCAATATATGAATTGATGTGTATCAGTGCTGAAGTGTAATAGCCTGAATAGTTTAACCCTCGTCTTCCTAAGGGTGGTTACCACCCCCCCTAACGGATGATCGCCGATTGCACCAAAAAGCAAACCAAAGCGACCCCGAGCATTTGAGTAATTGTTTTGACATTCTTTGCGGTCATTTTGATGGAAAAAAAATCGGGGTACCACCTAAGATGGGGTTATGGTAGGCCGTCAAAGTTGGCGGGTAGGGGGGTGGTTGCCGGCTCGGAAAATTTTAAATCGCCATTTTGAAAAATATCTGCATGCTATTGACTCGAAACTTACAAAATGTTAGAATTGTTGATTCCTTCATTTATTAGCAAAAAAAACGACGAAAATAGGACATTTAGAACTTTTATAGTGATTTTTTGTAAAAGTGGCCATTTTTGCCAAAAGTCGTTTTTTTTTTCGGTACGGAAATACTTTGTGACATCATAATTTCGTATCGCCCCGGCCGAGTTTCATGATCTTGGTATCAATGGAAAGAGGAGACCCTACCCTATACTATAGTATCAATCAATATAACTTTGGGCGGTCGCAAGTTCAAAATCACAGGGGGTGGTAACCCCCCCCCCCCCCCCAAGGAAGACTTGTTACAGAACAAGGCTTAGGAAGACGAGGGTTAATGATAGATTATAAATGTATATAGTATCGAAGTGTAGATTGTATTTCTTGAAATATATAATTGTACTTGCTCAATGTTACAAAAAGGTATGCGACAAATGAAAATATTTTGTGTCATACCTTTCTCTTCTTTTACTCTAAATGCTTTATTTACAAACACTGCGTTTTAGGGTTAGAAGTTTTCACAGCAACTGTCCGCCAAAAATAAAACAAAAAATAAAATACTTTTTACTGCACAAAAAGTCTATAAGTGTTTTATTGTTTTGGATTTTTTTATTACTTAATCTTTTGCCACTTGTGTTATTACTTTATCTTTTATTACTTAATATTAAATCTTACTATATGACCGTATTCAAATTCAATCTTTAACACGATGTAAGGTTATCTATTTCACAACTCCTTATAATATGTACGTCATTTAATTTGTTTTTAGAGAGAGAAACTGCCTTGGGGCATCGTACAGAAGATCATCAGATACTAGTATGTTACTAGAATGGTTACACATTGCGTATAAACTTAATCATGTGATAGGTGTTAAATGTCTCCAAACTTGTTAAAACATTGCCCGCGTCAGAATTGCAATTTTGGGTATTGAAATACTGTATGTGGTTCAAAATAAAAAGATTACTTTTATTATAAGTTACAAGGTGAAAGAAAAGAGGTCTGTTGAAATATCGAAAAAGTTTTGTTTTTTGTAGATAAAGAATTGTCTGCAATTTTTTTTAGAATTTTGTTTAAACATGTTTTACAAAGTATCTACAAAAATTGTGTAATAAAAGAGAAAAAGAGAACTACACCGCCTTTTTCAAGTTTATATGAATAACTAGACAGTCTTATCAAGTACTAAAGCATTAGTATTCATATAACAACCGTCTAAATATCCGAGTATGAATACATTTTCTGTAATTAGTATTTATGTTTAAAATTAGGCGTACTACTTATAAAAGAGGTCTGTTAAAAAACGAAAAAAGTTTTGTTTTTTGTAGATAAAGAATTGTCTGCAAAGTTGAAAAATAGTCAATTTTTTAGAATTTTGTTTAAACAAGTTTTACGAAGTATCTACAAAATTATGTAATAAAAGAGAAAAAGAGAACTACACCGCCTTTTTCAAGTTTATATGAATAACTAGACAGTCTTATCAAGTACTAAAGCATTAGTATTCATATAGCAACCGAGTCTAAATATCCGAGTATGAATACATTCTCTGTAATTAGTATTTATGTTTAAAATTAGGAGTACTACTTATATCAGGTTACAAGATTACAGGTCTTACAAATGGCGCTATCTATATTTAGCTTATATACAAGAGTGAATCACTGACAAACGATTCAAAGGATACGGCTCGATTGAAACATAAAAGCGTCATACTTCAAATACGCAAGGCGACTTCTTGTCATTTCAATATTGTCATCTTGTCTTTATAGTTATATCAGTCATTGCCCAAGATACTTGTTCAGCGGCTTTACTTAACCACTGTGGTTACATATTTGTCCAGTTCGAATTGACTCGGCCTGTTCTAAAAGTATTACTTGGTACTATGTTTGTTGAATAATTTTCAACAAGGATATTTAGTTTCAAACGATATTTTGATGAATTGTTTAACAGGTTACTCTGGTCTGTTTTAATCGTTTGCATATATTGACCTTTTTTGAAGAAGATTAACGAAATTCATATACATTACATTAGAAATGACAATAATGTTTAATCTTGAGTTCAAACCCCGTTGCTGCAAGATTTTAGAAAACCTTTGGACTATGAATTAACTTTAATATGAAAACCAAGAAACTCGGCGATGTAAATCTAATATACGTGTGGGCTGATTAATTCAGGTCTAGCTAGAGTTCCCTGTGGTTGCTATATACAAGACTAAAAAAGATTTGAAATTGTGAAATTGATTTCAATGTTGCATCATCAGCAATCTTGTGCACATCTTGTTCCGGCCACAGCGATTAACGAACATTTACATGTATGATAGAGTGTGCTCGGGCCACGTGGACATATTCAAAATCAGGCGGTATAGCTTACTACTAATATAACCAAATCAACTGCATTTGTAATTAAATTTCATGTAATACTATTTTTCAAAATCTTTTGACTCTATTACTTAAACTTCCTAAAGGAATCTGTTTATTGGAGGGGGAAAGGAACAAAAAGTGAACATACTCTTCTGTACCTGCGTAAAACAATAAATTTATCTAAAAATTGATCATATCATGTAATACCTACTGACTAATTTTAAACATTTGAAAGAGTCAAAGTTTTAGTGATGGCACATGTCATACTTTTTCAAAACAAACTCAAATGACCCTATTTTTCATCAAATTACATCAGTTGTTTAATGATTTATTGTTTGAATTGACCGAAGATGAACTCTATTTAGTTACAAGGATTAACAATAATCATCAATATAGTACGCAGCAAATTTCGAATATAAAAAAAGAAATCCCTTCGGGAGCATAAACATGTCTGACAGCTCTTTAGCTTTTTGTTAAAGATTGTTTCGAATTCACCTATATTACTCTATTACTAAATCAAGTGGAGTCTTATGGGGGATTCACGTAATGGATTGTATCTAAATTTGTAAACGGAAGTATGGATAATAACTTTGAATGAATAAACCGCGCTGTAGACTGCTGAATATTTATCTCTTGTCGTCCTTTCCTTTCCGTTTAAGGTTTTAAATCAAGATGAAGGGGCATTGGTAGTTTGTTTGGTATTATTTTTGTAGTAAAAACGTACAATGTTCTTGTGTTTTTATGGGTAAGCAACATACAAACACACTTAACTGATATAGCCCGATATATGATGATGTACAAAAGGGACCAATTCAAAATTCAAACAGCGGTTTCCTGCTGGTTCTAGACGGTTTAACCAGAATAAACAATAGCCAACTACCCAAAACCGACAGAAACCGCCGGATGCGTTTTAAAGCTATCCCTTAATTGCATGTATGATCCAAGAATGGCAGTAAACATTTTAGCTGGTTAACATTTAGGAAACAGGTTCAATTACGATATATTTAACAAAACGTCATACTTGTCACACATAACTGTATTTTTACCGAATTTCAGGCAGACTTCTATACTGACACGAATCGAATGGAATTTTTAGAGTTCAACAACTCTAATTCCGTCTAAATTATTATTAGGAATTAGATTGTTATTTGGTTTATAAACAACTGGATGAAATTCAAAGAAACAATAGCGCGACTTTTTAACAACCTCTATATGACAATTCACTGTTATTAGTCTTACGTCGGTCAAGGTTAAATAACTTTACTTCTAATATATCGAGTTAACCAGTTCATTTGTAAAATACGACCACAATCGAGGTTTTGCAATCAGGGAGCTCAGGCAAGCTTTTTTAACGAATTGATTTTAAAGTAAACAAAAATGTATTATTTATTCCAATAATTATGCGTATTTGCCTGGCAGTTGTTTTTTTTAAACCAAGGCGTCTTAATCTTGTTTATATCCTTTTCGTTTATCAATCCGTGACCAACATTGCTTATGGCTTTTTTTATTTATTCTATTATCTCAAACTTTTGAATGTGTCTCCACTCAATCGTCATTGTCGTAAGAATTAACATATTAATGTTTATCATCGAAATTCAATCTTAAATCGAGGGATATGTTTTGTTAACCACAATCAGTTTTCTTAAGAGTTTGTTTTTCATTAGAAATTGAATACATCTTATTGTTCTTTTTTTTATTACCATATAAAATGAAATTAGGAATATCATTAAAATCGGTGTTAGTAAAGAATAAGCAAACAACAACTGGCATAATGGTATGCGTGTACTTGTAGGAAATATAATTTAATAGGGTCATATTTAAGCATCAGAGTTAATTACACATATGTATTAAACACTCCTATAAGGTAATTTTTGTTTAAATTAAAACGTATATAGTAACTGAACCAAAAGAGAAACACTCATCTAAGAACATTTCGAAAGTTAAATATTGAGAGATTTTCAGAATAATGTAAAAACTCATTTTTGAAATGCATGCTTTATTTTCACATAATAAGAAATCTGCAACACATATAATGAAATTGTATTAAACTAGCATTTCTATTCCTTGAAAGAAAATTAAACTTAATTATTTCATTTGACCTTAGATAACAGTGCATTAAATTAGAGATCGTATATCGCCCTTAGGAAAATGTTGTGGTTTAGAAACACTTTCTATCATCTTCTTAGATAAGTGTTTCTCTTTTGGTTCAGTTACTATATACGTTTTAATTTATAAAAAAATTACCTTATATGAGTGTTTAATACATATGTTTCATATCTAACAATTCGTACACATAATGTTATTTAATGTCATTGAAATTTACATTTGAAATCATGAGCTGAACCGCCAGAAAAAATGTAAAAGAAAAGAAAAGAGAAAACAGAAGAAAATAAAGTACATTTTGTTATTATCACTATTATCACTCGTTTTGATATTACAAAAGTTTAATTGTAAGACCTCCATTGAATCATAGTCATTGATTATAACTAAAAATTAAACAGTGGACTATTTTCATATAGCTTTATGGTGGAGACTTATGACAAACTTTCTATTACATTTCG
This sequence comes from Ophiothrix spiculata, assembly GCA_000969725.1. NCBI lineage: Eukaryota > Metazoa > Echinodermata > Ophiuroidea > Amphilepidida > Ophiotrichidae > Ophiothrix > Ophiothrix spiculata. The sequence goes on from JXSR01S010641.1 coordinate 19,068, forward strand.
TTGGAATTAAAATTGTAACACTCAGAAAGATATATTTAACATTTTGAAAAAAATAGCAGTCTTATATACTCAGGCTTTTAAGCAACCATATCTAAAGGCGCTGGAGCAAAATTAGGCCACAACTTTATGCGACCAGCTTCAACCTGGCCACAGTTTTGATTTTCCAAGATGGCCACTATAGGCTTGATTATGCACCTTTACATATTTCAAAATAAGAGCCGCATAAGGTTTGGCTGGTTTTTTAAAAAAATTATTTCAGTTATATTGTTTCAAGACAGGAAAGTAATGTAAATGCACATTTTTATCTTTACCGGATGTACGGAAAATACATGTATAGTATCACTTTTCATATAACATACTGCAAATCATTGGGTTTCTTTTCAATATTTAGATTGATTGTTGAATATATTCTTCTAAAAATTATTAAACTACCCTGTTTTAAAGTGAAAGACTATGATATACCTTTTTTCTCACATACATACAAATTGCATATCTTTCTCAGAAATCTATATCATAATGCTCTTTTACAAAATATTGGAACGTTTTGAAAGTATTATTTGTAACGCGATACTGACTTTTTGGCGAAAAGAACGTCGATTACTGCTTACTGTCACTCAATGCTTTCCATTCAATACTATTTGCAGAACAATTAGCTACCCCTTTAAGCAAATGATGATTGATGGATTTTAAGTGAAAATGATATCATCAAATAGAAAAACGAAGTGCTTTGTCATAACAGCGCTTTATTGTGTTGAAAAACGTTTACTTAATATAATGGCACAGGTATACGTATACTATTATTATCAACACTCTAATTGTGCTTCATAACCTCGTTTAAAAAAATACAAATCAATATTCAAAGCAATTGTTTGGTCACCTGACAATAAAGCTCACTTAAAGGAGCACATAAATTTAATTTTTATGTAGTGTTTCTTTCTTAAGTTTGCAAAGAAATGTAAAACATTTTTTTTAATATAAGCATTTTGTTTTACATCATATTAAACGTTTCATTTAACATGTAAAACTAAAATTACTTCCCGATTAACAGTTTTATTGCAAGTTATTAAAAGTATTGCAAAGAATGACACAAAATCATTCTTGTCTAGTATAAGCTTGTAAGAAACGTTCAAAAGATTCATGTTACTCGTATTTTCTTTTGGATCATACAATAGATTTCTAACAACTACAACAATCAATGTTCAGTGAGTATAAGGTGCCGTTTTATCGTCGTTTTTTACCCAAATAGAAACAACATTCCGCCTGTAGGCATCCGATAGACGCTATCAAAGATGGATTCGGATCGTGATACAAATTACTAGGTGTAGCATGCATTTTATATGACGTTTAAATGATTGTCTGCACATATATGTATTAAAGCAATGTCATTGAACTCGGCTATGTTATACATTTGCAAGCAAAAGAATGATCTAAATCATGTACTGAAGATCAACATGAAGACGAAATTGTGAATAGTTAATCTAATGTTTAAGAATAAGACTCACATCAAGGAATATAAATAGAAGGAAACGAAATCACGTAAGTCGAAACGGAACTTATTTTTCAATTATTCCTGTTGTTACACATTGTCATTAGCACAATCGTGTATGTACCAATTTGTACTACAATTGACGTATGATATTTTGAAAGTAAAGTAATTAAAAATCATAAACATTTAACAGTTGGTGATAGTGGCAGGGTTGTTTTATGGAAGGAATTAATTTGATCAAGTTTGCATTTAGAAGATTCAAATTGGCCCACCCATTGATCAAAATTGACCATATATTTCACAAACCCTCTAGGTTCTTTTGTTAGCTTTTACCATCAATTAATAAGAAGCTATAAGAAAATAACCCCAAATAATAAGAAATAAAACATGTTTTACAAAACACATATTTCATCTAAACATCGATCATGCTCTACTCAGTTTATAGATTTTCGAATTCCATTAATATTCTTAATGTGATCGAAAATGTGATTGTTAAAATTCTGCAATTACAAATTGATATATCATAGATGCCCCAACTGCTTACCTGAGAAACAGTTTTATTATTAACAACCAAGTACACTTAGGGTATATTTTTAACGTAATTGAAAAGAAAATGCTTAAATTGAATTGGCCTGACGAATACGTCTATTCTCTACTGGAATTTTATTTCACGCAACCCTAATAATTTGTCCTGACGTTGGACAGATGAACCTATTAATTAAACCACCAAGAATATCCGATTTGAATGGTAGTAGTTCAATTGGAAGACTATGAGATAGGCGAGGATATAGGCACCCTTACCCTTATAACAGTGTCTTTGACAGGCGTATAATACTAGATGTGATGAGTAATCCTCAGGCAATAATCGCGATATCAAGTGAATTCAATGGTCTAGGTTGTCGAGACATATCAAGCGATTTCCTTTCGTGTGAAATAAAACAGTACAAACCTCTTGCCAATATTTTTTACGTTTTGTGGTTTATTGTTCACCTTTGCTAACTCAGGAGGCATGTATAGTGCCTTTTACAAGTAGCGTGGGAGTCGATTCCATGATTGATGATTTTGTCGACTACTATCGGCAATGGCAGATTCTCTCTGTACGATGGTCATTGTGTATTTTCGCAGTATTGAATTTTATTATATACTATAGGAATGTACTTTGAATTTGCAATATTATATTTTTAACCAAACACTTATTTGCTATAGTACTTTTTGTTATCGGATGTTTTTCGCAAACTTATGTATTAATAAATTGTTTTTATATTAGTGAATTTAAAAGTAGACAATTAACAAGTTCATCGTACTTCAAATGATAATAACGGTGACAGCCGAAAGACTTTAAAATACAATTTATTTTTTTTACTATTTGTGTTTGTTATGTGTGAATACATAATTCGCAAATGACAAGGTGAGCTTTTTATCTTAAAAAACCCCAATGGTTTAAAAGCTTTAACAGCTTCTAAATGTTTTATTCAGAATAGGTGGCTGCAAGAATTACCCGGCCCATATTTTTTAAAAGGGTCGCCAGTAACCTACACTTTAAAAACTCCTGAAGTGTTGATAACCATTCTAATGTTTTGCTTCGCCATCTCTTGTGAAACTCTTATAATGGAAAAATTATTTCAATGTATTAACTATGTAGTACTAATGTGTTAAATGTATATGAAATTATGTCAAGGTTAAAGTGTTTAATAATAGTTCGTCAATAGAATAATAGGTTGCAATTGACACTGCATGGAATAAATACTATAATAAACAATATAGACATGATCTAACGGATGGGTTAAATTGACAAGATAAATGGTATAAGCTCTGATGATTTCATCCATTCATTTTGTTGTATCGCAGATTTAATCCATCGTATTTGTTAAGCTCCGTGGAGAAATTTCAGTGTGGTCTAGTTTTATAAAAGGTTCTTCACTTATTTCAGTTGATTTCACTTGCCTACATTAGGTATGAATTCTATCTGGCAAATCAAAAATACAAAGTACTCTTTTATTAATTTAAGAAGCACTTAATTTATTATAGATCTGAAACGTTAATAAGGAGGTTTTGGTAAATAAAACAGCACTTGGTTCCTGTTACTTTGACATCCTGTAAATGGCATAAAAGATATTGCTTTTAATTCCTTTAATAAAATAAGCAATAAAATAAGCATTGATTCAAAATGGGTTCAAAAATGAAGTACACATCACCTTTTTAAGCGACATAAGATATCCTCCTGTGGAGCACTGCGGCTGACGCATATCAGCGTCTTACCCTCTAATATTACATCATTACATCATTTGTTCAATTAGATAAGAGTTTGTAAATTGCAATTGGATAAGAGTTTGTAAAAGAATTTATACTAATAGTAGATGCACATATATATTTTGTGTCGTATATATTGGTGCAAAACCGGCATGGAATGTTATAACCAATTGAAAGACAACATTTGTAATCTAAAACGATAATAAATTGATTTCTCTCCCATCAGGTGAAATTTGATGAGTGTCTGAGTAACACAGTCTTGGGCGCACCGATTTAACCTAGTTCAGCGTTCAAAAGTAATACTACAACGTATTGTGACATTCTAAGGTGTTTTGCAGCAACACATAAATTAATATGTCTAATAAAGCAACCAAAAAACAAACATACTGTTTATTTTGATAGCCTAAAGTTTACGATAAAATTGTTGAAAGGCAATTGAATTACAAACATGTAATATTGCTATACATTAGTAACGTACATGAAAGAAGGACTTTAACAAAGCAGTTAAAATGATTTGGTTGGTGAGGTTGGAATTAAAATAAGCATAATCATTTTGTTGCCTCACTGGTCACCGTGTCTCTGTAATGATTTCCCCCTTTGTGAATGTACATCATCCGAAAACACTGGACATATATCATGTGATTGCTCCTCTATAAGAGTCTTTTTACATCAAGGAGATCAACCAGCTATTTATGCAGCGTAATTCAGACTTATCAATGATGCTTGTATTCATCTAAGACAGAAGTAGGTCTCTAAGTGGTTAAGCTTCTAGCCATTTTGAATGTAAATATAATATAAAAACTAAACAATTTAGATAACAGGCTAGTTTAACAGGCTGGTTTACACACATACGGTGTCTTTTTGAATAACATAAGCGTGTGATTTATTTAAAAAGATTTATATACATGTTATGTTAATTTACGCCACAAACATCGTGAATGCTTTTCAGTATTACTTTGCATATGTTACCTTGATTTGCTCACTGTGTTTCATTTACAATCACAATTCCTTTAAGTCACCGGTAGGAAACTGATTTATTAGCAAAAGTTAAACTGTGAATTTGTGAATTGATATGTGATTTTAAATTTTACAGCGCACTGCCTTTCAATCAATGTAAAAAATGTATAACAAAACTGAATAAAATATGTATATTCGGGAGTTTTACCATGTTTGCATTTCATGGGACACAAACTCCTCATACATACATACATGATAACGTACATGAAAGAAGGAATTTAACAAAACAGTTAACATTGTCTGGTTGGTGAATTAGAACAAGGAAAAGGGATTTAAAACATAATCATTTTGTTGCCTGACTGGACCGTCCATTGTCATAAATGTGAATGTACCTTATCCAAAATTACTGGACAGATATCATGTGATTGCTTTTCACATCAAGGAGATCAACCAGCCATTTATGCAGCGTAATTCAGACTTAACAATGATGCTTGTATGCATCTTAGACAGAAGTAGGTCTCTGAGTGGTTAAGCTTCTAGCAATTTTGAATGTAGAAATAATATAAAAACTAAACAGTTTAGATAACAGGCTAGTTTGAGCACATACGGTATCTTTATGGACAAGATTAATGTGTGATTTTTTAAAAGACTTTATACACATGTTATGTAAATGCCGACACCAAATCTTAAATAATGTGAAGGCTTTTCAGAATTACTTTCCACGTGTTACTTTGAATGATTAATTTGTTTTATTTACAAACACTATTCTATGTAAAAAACATCTTGGAGCCCTGTTGAAGATAAGCTTCCTTTAGCTTATTTGGTACGAAGAACCAAGTTGGGTTTCCTTGGCGAAAGCCTAAACAAGGTGACAAGGTGATTTTTATTGGTGAACAACAGGAAACTGATTTTTTCAGAAAGATTTTACCGTGAATTAAATGGTAATTTTAAATTTTACAACTCACTGCCTTTCATTCAGTTTAAATAAAATATAGATATAATAAAACGTGTACATTCGTCAGTTTTACATTATATATTTGTTGGGCCAAAATAAATACAATTACTCTATCGTTTACTGTTTCATAAGATAAGTAAGAACTACATAATTCTCTTGATCTCTTTATAGGTGACCAAGCACTTATTATAAGAGACCAATAGAAACTCAGTTGAATTTGTCGATATCAGGGAGAAGGAAGTGTAATAGGCTTCTAATTGTGTCTTTCTTTCATACCAAATTTATGTAGTTACGATTCCAGTTGCAACGATATGGGACAGTTCTATTATACTTTATTGCTTTATACCCCAATGATCTGCCTGCAGGCTTAAAAATAAGTGCAATTTGAGTTTACGCTGTCTTTGATATATATAGAACTCGCATGATACAGTAATTTTTATATTGAAATGGTCACCTTAGAGAAATTACGACGTGAATGTTTTCGTTAGTTATGTTATCGGTTAAAGGTTTCGGTAATGACCGGTTAACAAAACAACACAAAATATGTACTGTGACAAGTCAAAATTATCTTGGCTTTGACTCTTTATATTTATTGCAATGTAC
>JXSR01S010643.1:902-16329 GCA_000969725.1 Ophiothrix spiculata
GGCCCCCCCTCTAGCTACGCCACTGTTTCATACTGTAGTTCTATTTGGTCATCTCTCTCTCCAAATTTGCCTGATCGATTCCTATGTAAAGACAATTTAAATTCAGCTGAATAAGGCATAAAGAAACAAATTGTTTTGGCTAAATGGTATTAAAGATTAGCCCAAGAAATTATCTTCATTAGGTAAGAAAATATGAACTACGAGTGGTTTATATCTAGGAGGAAACTATACATGAGTATATAGAAAACCTTCGGAATCATTTGAGTAGGGTTGTGACACTTATAGACTACCGCGCGGGAAGGGAGAGGGGGTGGCTGTTTTGTTTTGTTTTTGTTTGTTTTTTTTTTTGGGGGGGGAAAGGTTGTGGGTGTTTGATGGGTGGAGGTGGTGACATGATTTAATATATATTAGCTGATAACCATTTTCAGCTGTAGCTTCCTTGATTGCCATGGATGCGAGTCATGGTCACAAAAAATGACAGGAAAAGGGTCAATGGTTTTGAGATATGTGATGTTACAGACGTCTTTAGCAAACAACATGAAAAGACAAAAGAACTAAAAACTGGATATTGGAAAATACTTGAACTGACATGCACCTTAGATTGTTAAAAGAATTGACAAGGATGACTTTCTGGTCTATTACCATGATAATTACCTAATTTTTACTTCAGTTGAATTCAAGAGTACAAAATCTACTAAAATAGAAATGATTCCAAATAGCCTTCGGTGATTTGCATAAACTATGACCGAGGTGATCATGTAAAGAATGCATGGGTCATGAATAACTTTTGGTAACAATGCTGAAACTAAAATTTGGCATCCTCAAAATATGTCTTTACCTTCTAATACAGCAGCAAACGCATATGACAACTAACACAACGACCACCAAGCCTGCAACGCTTGCAATAACGATGATAATTGGAAAATCTGTTCCTCCGGTTTGAGTTGCTTCTGTTTTTGTTAAGAAAACAAAACAAAAACAGTTTCTACTTATTATTTGTAATCACATTCAAATGTTTTCAAATCATAGGATTATTAACAATAGACATTAATGGGGATTTGGACCCTGATACTTATATAATTGAAGTGCACAGAGTGAAAAACAGGGGTGTGAGAGAGCTCTGAAAAAATCTGAAAATAGTGTCAAAATGCCAAAAGCATGATGAAAAAATCTGAAATCAGATTAAAATCTGAACTCTCATACCGTGGAAATTGCAACCAATCTTGACTGGCATTCATAAAGCCACCTTTTCATTAAGTTTTCCTCTCCTTTCACTCACTAATGTTGATCTCTTTCTTTACACTGTACATGGCATAAGGCTTAACTGGTGTTCAAAGACATTCACTTGCCTGAGTTGGCATTCGCTCACCCTACCAAGAAAAACTTCGCTCCAACTGGAAGCAACATTCACTTAACAAATTTCACGACATTCGCTACACTTCAGATTGAATTGGAGCAAAGATAGCTCTGATTATCCTTGGGTTTGTTTATTCAATAATCATACCACTACAACATGCGCGAGTGACATTTGCTTTCATCGACTGAAACGATGTTTGCTCAATAAGAGCGACATTCATTCTCCGTTTTAGCGAATATCAAGAGCGAATGTCACTTGGATGAGCAAATGTCTTTGGACGCCAAGCCTAACTATAATACCTTTACTTACTTGATGGCAAACCAGGGGTGTATTTCACAAAGGGTTACGAACGTTCGTAAGTATCGCAAACCGTTCCAAAGTATTAAATTCTATCGTAAAGTTACGAACAATCGTAAGTTTATTTCACAAAAGACTTACGATCAAATGCATTTGTAAATATCTTCGTAAGTCTACGATCAACTTTTAGTTATCGTAAGTATTGTACATATGATCAAAAATTTGGAATTCTTTTTAATTTTGGTATATTTCAGTACAAAATGAATTAAATAGTATAGTAGATAAAATTGACTAACCCTTTGCATCGCATGAATAACACAAGAGCTCTTTAAAGAAAGTGGTTGCTGTTCGATAATTACGCACGTTTTGAAAACCTACGAACGTTCGTAAATCTTGGTGAAATATACACAGCACCAATTACAGGCATTATATGCTATGATTATTCGTATGTTCGTTCGTAGCTCCGATTACTTTTATAACCTTTTGTGAAATGGATCTTACAGTCGTTCGTAGCCACAATCGTTCTTTGTACTTACGAATGGAACTTATGATCACCTTTGTGAAATACACCCCAGTTATATTCTATCAGCAAGAGAAGCTCTAGATAGCATATACATTAAAGATGATATCTAAGATGATGGAGCAAACTAGGCCACAACTTTGAGTGAGGTGCAGGATTGTGTCTTTTTTGACAAAATTGTCCCATTCAATGGCAATACTCCATTCATTTTTTAAAGAAAGGAGCAACTTTACAAATAGATGCAGTACTGAACCTTGATGACTTTTTGCCGCAGCCTGCAACCCGACCACAACTTTGACTTATCAAGATTACTTGATTATACCAACATAGTTTGTTTTTGTTTTCCCAAGACCACATGACCGCTATATATACTCATCTTAAGCCAACATAATTATGACAGTAATGGTGATCCTTCTTTTTGCAAAATGTATCTGTTATAAACAAGTATGTTAAGGTAAAATATTGTTCATTCAATACGTGTTTAATATACAATAATATTGCTTAATAAAGGCGGATGCTAAAAGACAAAGAACAGAAAAAAAAAGATTACTTGATTATGCACCTGTAAGTTATTGTAAATACTTGTTATCTAGAGATCCATAACAAAGTATGCAGTGGCCACCTTTGGTACCATAAAGCTGTCACTGAACTGCGGCCGGCCGCTCAAAGCCATGGCCTATCTTTGCTCCAATGCCTAATTGAAATTTAACAGCACATGTGTTTGCAAAGAGAAAGGGGGAAGTGTAATGAATGATGATAACTGTTAAAACAGACGAAAGAAAAGTAGAGATTAAAAACCTACCTGAAGTCGATGAGGCTTCAGTTGTAACAACAGTTGTGAAGGTCCCAATAGCTAAATGTGAAAAATGCAAATTATAACAGGCTGAATGACAATATGAGAATCGTGCTCCATGATAATTGACAAATTGTTGGCCACATCACATACCAGCGTAGATCTAAAATCTGAAATCCTATCATTTACACTTCACATTGTCCTATTGAAGAAGTTTCTAATGATTTTTTTTTGTTTTTGTTAGAAATGTAGAGGGTGGGCAGTTTATCAGAAAACCATCTTCTAAAACTTATCATAATATAGTCTCTGTATAATTTTGAAGGAATTGTCAAAATGGTTCACTTTTGTTGGCATTTTATACAACTGGTGCATTACTATAACAACTGCTTAATTAAAATATTTTGTGTTAGCTTTCAAAGATAAACTTAAATCTCTGTGATATTATCTAAAATCAAAATCACTTACGTTGACACTGATCAAATACTGTTGCCCCTCTCGTGGGTGTACTGTATCCTTCTGGACAAGGCTGACATCCCCTCATTGCAGTCTCGGTCTGTACTGTCCCACGAGGGCAGTTTAGACATGGTGTCAGCCCTGTGTATGAGAACTGCCCAGCTGGACATGACTCTAGTTGTAAAAACAGACAGAAAAGCTATGGTGAATACCAATTCAAACAGAGTCCTTTGAGAAAATGGTGGAATGTTTCTCTTTGGGTTTATGTAGCAAATTTGATGATTAATAGTACCGTTGTGATTAGAGAATAAACTGAAATACAGTGGCTTAAACAAAAATTCTCATTTGAAAGGGGCAATTATGCAGGTGGCAAGTAGAGGCGAGACAATTATGCACGAGGCAAAAGAGTTCTTGTCAGAGACAAAAAGGTACACCCAACATTTTTCAATGTAGCAAATTAAAAAAATTGCTCAAGTGTATTGAAAACAACATTTTCTGTAAAACAAATTTTAGTTTTGGGCATATTTTGCAAGTTTTTCATAAATATTGCAAAAAGTTTGAAAAAACAAACAAACATATAAAGGGCCATTTTTGTTCATGACTTCATGGGGGGAGTTTTCTGGCAGGCTCACCCCCTCTTGTAAAATTTATTTTGAAATGGCACTGGAATTAAATTGGTTATTTCTAACTCTATATATAAACTATCAAATTGAGAAATCTAGCTCCTTTCACGTTTCTACTTGCTATATTCTAGCAAATTGAAACATGAAATGAAAGGTTTGTGCTGTCTGAAAGTGACGCACCTCAACCATGATGGTAAATCATGCGCAAACTTGCCAAATGTGAACCGTAATATTTTATTTTTATTTTATTCATCTGGCACTTACATCAAAAATATATAGAACAGAAAAAGAAAATAAAGGACTGCTGAGCAGCCAGGGAGAACTGAAAGCATGAGAGAGAGTACTATCGTCAAAGACGCAGCTCGCCCAACTCAGCAGGTTGGGCGAGCTGCCTCTTGAGCTGCGTATTGAAAGGTACCTTAAGGTCGGCATAGTAAATTACGAGATACAGGCCATTGAAGCTGAGCTTAGTCAAAAATCATGCCCCAGGTCAAATTTCATCAGAAAAGCTACCTTTGAAGTGTATTCTATCATATTAATCAGGTTCCAACACCCAAAACACAAGACAAATGTTTTGAAAACAAAGACAAAACTCCTTTTTCCATTCAAATTTTACCAGTTCGATTTGTTCAGAACTATAGTTTTCTGAATCAGCCTGATGCCTTTTACCAATTTGGATGTAACTTTGCAATCAAACATCAAATAACCAAAAGAAAGGTGTCATTTTAAAGTTTAAAATATAATCTTTCAGATGAGACAAAAAAATCAATTTGCATTTTGGGACCTTTAAGGTACCTTTCGATATGACTGGTTATAAATAGGCTCTATGTTGCAATGCAGTAATAACATCAAATTTTGAGTCTGTAATCACAATATTATTATGACTACAACATTGCCGTAAGCCAATAGATAAAACATTTCACTATTTTTGGTTACAACAGTACATTAGACATAACCCATTGCATCATTTATGGAAACATACTCTATCAAAGAACATAAAGTTTACTTTTAAGAAAAAAGTAGGGTAGTCATTTGGTAGTAGAGTAGGCTCAGCTATATATCAGCAAGAAAACATCTTTTATCTTACCTTTACAGTGCATGAAATCATAGGAGCCTGTCCCAGAGGTAGACATGTTCTTAGGACACTCTTTACACTGTAGCTTAGCTTCTTCATCCTGGTAGCTACCTATGGCACATGGGCTACATCCAGACGAGTTCAGATCAAAACTAGTTCCTACTGGGCAGGACACTGAGAAGAAATATGCCAAAGTCCAAAGTCATATTTTAAGGTTCAGACCACGAAATACCCATTCATCAGTAGTTATTTTTACAATACTTCATAAATATTTAATAGGAAACCACGAAATACAATTGGTCAGTTAAAGCTGGTGCGTATGACAGGATAATGCCTACTTCACCCAAGTGCGCATAAAGCCCACGCAGGGAAAAAATTAAGAAATTATCGCACCTCTACTATCGCACCCCCTGTAATCATATCACTTCTCAGTTTGGAGTTATACGGTGATCGAGAAGAATAGATATTTTTTTTGATTTTTGGATGTGTTTGATGTGTTAATATCAAAGTTTAGTAAAATATTTATGAGGTATAGTAAAACAAATACAACATGGTTTATTTCAAGAAGTATTGAAAATTCTTGATTCCTCGGTGTTGGATGCGTGTGACTACTTTCCTCTGCTTCGTGTCGGGAAGTAGTCACTCACATCCAACACTTCAGGATCAGTAATTTTCACTACTTCCCTCTATACCATTTGTATAATACTCTATAATCTTATTAGTATGTAACAAGCAGCCCATTAACATACATAAACCAAATATGACAAAATTATTACTTATATCATCCCGGCAGAGAGCCCCATGTAGTGTTTATTTAACTACAGAGTAAGTATTATAAGCTTAATACAAGTAATATACACTACTGGTTGCTACATGGTGTTTCACGCAGAGTGATTGTCAAGCAACTGACAAAAACAGTTCATTTCTTCTTGGCCTTACTTAATGGCCTACTTAAGTGTCTACACTTACTAATCGCTTCCGTTCTTTTATCTAAGTTATCTTACCGCATAACATGCCAGCTGGCTCATATCCAGGATTACAGTTAACAACGGTATCGCCAGTCTCTGCTTCAGTTACATCAAGAGCCACTTCTTGCCCACTCACATTGATTGTGATGCTACCATTTGGTATCATGGCTGTGGTAGAGATTGACATAGCCTGGGCTAGAGCTCTTGTGTCCATAGAGTCTTGCCTGAAAAAAAAAAAAAAATTATGACGACAATCAATGTTGGTGTCTTGCTTTTCAAATAAAAGAAAGATGTAGCATTAGATGGATATGAGACCTTTTGCCTCCCTCTCAGGTTGGGGGATTTGCACCATCCACCAACTTGCCATTATCAGATCTCTCAAAGGCAATTTATTTTCTGAAATAAACTGGCCAAGAGACTACATGTCATGTTTTGGCCTATCAATATACTGGTACATATGTTATCTCACCACATATAACATGCCGGTATTTCACCTTTGGAATAGGCTGCCGGTAGTTCACCTGCAGCCGTCTATAAATCCCTGCTTCTGCGGTTGTTTATATTTGGTTAATGTATTATTAGTCTGTTTGAAGTATATTTATGTCTTTTTTAAAGTCAAAGTTTATTTTAATGTCTTTTTAAAGTCAATGACGATCATCATGTTTCTAATCTTTGTAGTTAAAATTTTGTGAAGTGATTCAATCTCCGGGAGAGGCACTAATATATAATTGCCCAATTATTATTATTATTTTTATTATTACTGCCTAAAGCATATCTGGTGTCACAACTGACACTCAAATGTCTCAACATCATGTATCTTAGTAATCTTTTGATGAACAAATGAATGAGTAACTAATAACCACACGGTCAAGGCCAAGGTGTACATCTATTGGTAGTTATGAGGTGTATACCTTGAATATACCAATAGTTGTACACCCATTGTACACTTCTTCTTCTACTTCTTCTACATGATTTCTGGGTAGACCAAAGTTTCGGTATCTCGCCCAGCGGTGAAAAACATTACATCCGGTGCATAACGAACAACGACACAAAGAACACTCCTGTCAGCGCAATGCGTTGATCCAGTAACACAAATCAAAACTCCACAAGGATGAAGACATAACTAAGGAAAACGAAGATTTGGTGCTGGACTAATGGGTGGTGACAGCGGACGATGCTGCTGAGCCTATGTACAGCTCAGCTTGTCCACTGTAGACTGCTTCCTGAATTCTTGTCTTGAAAACAGCCGTTGATGGTGAATTTATGAAGTTTTCTGGAAGTTTGTTCCAAACTGGATTGTGCTAGGAAAGAAGCTGTGTTTGTAAGAGTCTGTTCTGGTCGAGATTATGGTGAGCTGGTCATCATGCATCTTTCTTGTTCTGATAGAGCTTGTTTTTGGCTTGTTATAGTGATCTGGTAAATTGACGGCAACTTCCTGATGTTGAATCTTGTAGAGCATTGTGAGTTTGGATGCAAGTCTCCTTTGTTGAAGAGTTGGAAGGTCATGGTTCTCTCCGAGTGCAGTGACACTAGTTGTTCTTCTGTGGTTGTTACAGATGAAATGAAGAGCTTTTCTTTGGACTCTCTCGAGGTTGTCAACGTCTTTTTGATGGTATGGGCTCCACACAGTGGCGGCGTACTCTGTACATGGAACCGATGGCTTAAAGTACTCATATATTTAAATATGAAATATTTCCCTACCTCTAAATACTTCATGAGTGTGAGGAGCAAAGAAGATCTAGAATTTAAACAAAAGCTCATACGGGCCCTAATGCATTCAAAATTGCTAACCACTACTCTACCACACTCCTAGAAGGGCAATGTAAAATTACTTTAATTCCCAAATCCAAATGCTAGGTCCTAATGGGCTCCCTTACCAACTGAGTAAAATAAGTTGTCCCATAATTTACTGATCATTTAAGTTAGTCATGCACAACAAAGCTCAATTTAAAGTAACTCCTGAAACAATACTTGAGTGAATGAGCTAATAAGAATATAAAACAGCTTTTGCTCATACCAAATTAGTCATGAACTAAGACCAAATTTTGGATCTAAATTACATACATCCTCAAAGATATCAGATAAACTAACCTTTTTGCTACAAGTGTGTATTTCAAATCAAAATCCGCTGTCGTTTGACGTTTGTTCCGACCGATGCCCTCGGTGTTGCTGCACCCCACATTAATAGCACCCACTGAACAGTCGTTATCCGAGTTGGACATACATGTTGTCTGGTAATATCAACAAGATAAAACAAGATAAAAAGTAAAGAAATAGCCTTATTTAAACAAGTAGGAGTGTCCATCTATATGATACACTTTTTCACTTATAAAATTCAAGGACTGTCAAGGTCTTTTCCAAGAACAATTCAAGGACTTTAAGGAATTTTATCGGCGGCGGCTGGCGGAATATGTATCAACAAAATACATTTGTTTTCGCCCATTTTTGGATAAAAATAATTGCATGGTAAATTCTTTTGACATATTTATTTTTTAATATTTCTGACATTCAACAATTCAAGGACTTTAAGTACTTTTTTGAAAAAGTCAAAGGACTTCAAGGCCTGGAAAATGCAAAATAAAATTTAATTTACTATTAAACCCTGTGTTACCTTTCAAAAATGCCAATGTACTTTTGGACACCCGAGTCAAGAGGAGCATATGCATGAGCCCTATAGCAAACCTGAACTTGCAACTCTCAATGCTCTTTGATTATGAGTCTGAAGCATATCCTTAGGCCATGCATGTGTCTCCATAAAGCACACTACAATTTTATGGACATGTAAAAATACTACGAAGTGTTAAAAATGAAGCCTTTTTTTAGCTTACTGGGTTTGTTTTGGGTAGACATTAATAGCATCAAAATGATTTGACTTGAATATGAGCTTGGTTGAAATTTTGTTGAACATTTGTTGAATTAAATTCTGGATCCCAAATATACTAGTATAGAAAATCATGTGTGTGATTTCTATCCATGGCATGGCAAAACGATTTTTAGACAAAATACACTTAACAATGCACATTCCTTCATTTTATGCTGTTTTTACTATAAACCATTTTTGATCAAAATCTATTTTGGTTTAAGTATTCAAATATTACAAGACGTCTTACCATCCAACTTCCGCTACTGATTGCGACGGTAATACGGTCTCTGATGCCAGCCTGGGAGGCTGCGTTGCATTCAGTCCCTCCAATCAAGATGATGTCCTCCCTCTCCCAGGTCACTGGGTTATTCAGTGTGGCTGTTTATAAGAGATAAAATAAAGCACAATCAACTTTCAAAATACCATATTCGGTAACAATTTGAAATGTGACCCGCCATATCAATCACAATAGGAACCTTAGGGTCAGCATAATGCTAGTGCAACGTGTTGTGAACCTGGGCAAATCACTTTATCACACTTGCCTCGTCAACCCGAGCGTATTGAGGAGCTGTTTAGGGGGGGAATATCACAACCTAAGTGCTGATAGGTCTGCGAATTAGGTCATTGGCCGCAAATGGCCTAGTTTAAGGCGAAATGGTTCTGACGATTCCCTTGTTACGGCGTAATAATAATGGCCAGCGCTTTGTAACCACTGGAAAAGGCGCAATATAAATCCCCGAATTATTATATAATATACTACAAGATACGTGCCATTGAAGTTGAGCTTAGTAAAAAATCATGTCCAAGGTCGTCTAATTTCATCAGAAACATTACCTTTGACATGTCATATTAATCAGGTTACAACATCCAAAAGATAAGAAAAATGTGTTAAAAACCAAGATAAAAATCTCTCTCTCTCCATTCAATTTTTATTTAGAACAAATACTTTAAACTTGATTTTTTATAACTATTGTTTTAAAATCAGTTCAATGCCTTTTTTTTTTTACCAATAATTTTTGCAACCAAAAATCCCAAAACCAAAGGCAAGGTGTCATTTTAAAGCTTAAAATCTCAGCTTTCAGATGAGACCAAAAAACTCATTTTGTTTTTTTGGGACTCTTTCGATATGGCGGGTCACAGTTTTAATGTCACTTTGTCTCACTTTTAGTACCTTTTTTGCAAAGATTTTATGTTCAAAAAATTAAATATTTATAATTACATTGAACACAAGCTGGCAACTCAGGCATTGGGTTCTCCGCATTCCCATGGCTCCAAATACCAGTCGCTTGACATACGTATGCATCTGTTGGCTGATTCCGGTTGGTGAATATATAGCCGTTGTTACATTCTGCCATGCAGCGGATCTCTTCTTCACAATCAAGATTCCCATTGACTGGTGCTATCAGCACGGGGCAAGTTGGTTGTGCTGAAATAAAGATAAACAATATAAAAAGATAAGTTCTCATTATGTTGCCTTTAAAAAAATCAAAGAGCTTTTGTTACCACTCTTCTACAGCCACTTGCATTAGAGAGATTGCAAAACAAACCCGTTAACCCTTTCAGTCCTGAATTGTCATATATGGAACTAATCTACACTCAATACAAATTGGAACACCTGAGCGTTCTCTTGTATGCTCCTTAAACAATGAGGCGTTCTATCGGATCGAAAGGGTTAATCTAAATCAGGGCTGTGATTGAGGTTTTTAAAAAGTCTTGGAAGAATGTAATAGAGCGAAGCGAGCAACACGAGCGGACTGTCTTCATGGCCGGGGGTCCAAGCCACAGGGATTCTACAAATTAAATATTACAGGAAACATCATTTCAGAGGCAGTTTCAGATTAAAATTCCTTTATCAAGATTTTTTCAAGTTTATTCTGCATTTCAATTTACAGACCTGCGACAGGAAACAGACTTGTTTCTTTTTTGGTCTAATACTAGGGATGAAATTAAATATATTGCCTAAGGATGTAATCCTCTTGGCCAGTCAGTGGAGGGCTCATGAATCAACTATATTCTGGGAACATTATTAACAAGATGTGCCTAAGCTGCAGTCAGACAACACATTACATGAAATTACAATCAAAAATTTCAAAATGTTATCTGATTTTGTTTTAAAATAAGTCTTATAAACTGATTTTTCCTCAAAAATATAAGAGCTGAAATTTGGCTAAAATTTGCTTGAAAGAGAAAAAAAATTGCTTGAAAGCATATTTTGAGCCACTTTTTTTTTTTCAAAATAAGGGGTCTCTTAAACTGAAGTTATCTTGAAAAGCTTTGAAATGGGCACCTTGAAGAGCAAAGTGGAGGTGTGAAAGAGGGTAGCAGGGCCTCAAAATCCGCGGTAACGCAGCCGCGCCGTTCCCAGTAAAAATAACAAAAATTTCAAATAAATGAGCCAATAGTGCAAATTTGGGGGTTAATGACAAATTACTGACAAAAACAAGTGATCTTTTAGAGCAATTTTAACATTTTTTTTCATAAATCTAACAGAAAATTCTCATGAGCACTAGAAAATTTCCCAGAAAGGTTGGAATTTTTTTCTATACCCTGGAGGGTAGTAAGGTAGCAGATACTCTAAGCCCGGAAGGGGGCTCAATTTTGGTTTTGGTAGGGGTGTGCCGCTGAGAAATTTGAAGTACCACCCATGTATATACCAATATTTAAGAAAAGGGGACCCATCCATATACTAAATTCCCAAAAATTTGAGTCGAGTTTATATAAAAAATGAAATTTCCCCCGAAAATTAACGCTAATTTGGCAAAAAAATTCTGATTTTTGTTTGAAATTTAGAAAAAAAATCAAAATTTGCGCCATTTTGGCGCAAATTTTAGAAATTAGACCCATCAAAATACCACATTTTGCAAAGAAAAAGGACCCATTGAAATACCAGACAGCCTGATTTTGCTACCCAAGTTTGCGGCACATCCCCGTAATCACTTTTGTACAAGTACCCTCCCCCCCGGGACTCTAAGTTCCATAAATGTGAGCTAGTGCCTTTGATCCCATCCCCGACTATTGGTTAGGACCTGAAGTCAACTTACGTTGAATTAACTGAATTGTAATGTCGCATACAGCCTCGTTCCCTGCCGCATCAAAAGCAGAATACCTCACGGTAAAAACGCCCCAGCTGAATGCCAGTAAACCAGGTGCATGGTCACTGAATACTTCTGTAACTTTCACATTATCTGTAAAAGTTGGCTCCTGCCAGTTAAGTGGGTATGGGAATATCTCAGTCTCTTCAATGGATGGATGGCTTGGACAAGAATCAACTTCAGGTGGTTCTTTATCTGATTTTAAAAACAATAGGAAATAAATTTACACCTGTTAAGCCTAGACCTTATAAAGTTATGTCCTTTCTAAAAAGCTTTGTTAGAAATACACACTAGCTGTCATTTTGGTATGAAAAGGATACTTTGTATATATCCACATTATACCATTGATATATCTCAACAACCAAATCCAGTTGATACCTGTTTATGCAGAGTTGTGATGAAAACCCCTGTTACATTCTGGAATCCCTTTTTAACAGCAAAAATCTTCCTGAACATATATAATATTATGTAAGAAAACATTTCTTGTTTGATAGAATTCTTTCTTTATGAAATATTTAACAAGATCTAAATCAAGCTTTTGCCTGCTCCAAATTGTTACAATATGATGAACAAATTAAATTCTAAATATTTTCATTTTAACAGATTAACTTTGCAGAATCTAATTACTTTCCAAATCTTTGTTGATTTGCCATTTTCAACTGTTCCCATCAAGCACCAGGCTTTGCATGTACTCATGTTATGCCAAGCGTGATTTGAATATCTACTGTGGGTTCATCACAAATCAACATTGGTACACTTCTGTATAATGAAATACGGCATATGGTTGAATTTTTATCAGCCCATACATCAGCTGATAGCTGTTTAGGCCCAGCACCATGTTTGATAAAGTGCATTTACATGGTACGCATAAATAATTGAAATTAAGATTTCAGGAAGACTATAGCGCTCTTGTTGAAAAGTATTCAAACAAAGTTGTCCATCATAAATCAACAACTCTACATTCAATGCATCGAAGCATATCGAACCTGCATAGGTATGGCTATACCGTATCATTGTTGATTTGTGATGAACAACTATGTAGGGTGTTTGAATACCTAATTCAACACTGGTTCACTACTGTACAGAGAGATACGGTCAGTTGTCAACTATAATGTTCCCTAGTACAACTAGTTCCCAAACAAAACATACAGTCAAAAATATATATGTGTACCGCCGCGGCAAAAGGGTCCAGTTGTCGGCTCGTACATGTTGCTCCTTGTAGCATATCTAATGTATGGTATTTGTATACATCAGATATGCTACAATGAGCAACATGTAGGGTCAACAACTGGACCCTTTTGCCGCGGCGGTACACATATGTGATTTGTAGGTTAAAGTCATTTCTTTTAGAAATTTATAGTGTCTAGCTAATTATGGTTTTGGCACTAAATTATAAATCAAATATGTTCAAAAATTGACATACCTAAAACAACTACAGTAAAATTACAATAAGTCTGATGTCCATCACCTGCTACATACACCATCACATGAGTCCCAGCTCCCAGGGTAGCAGGGGGAGTAAGGCCTCCTAAGTGAACAGCAGACAATATCTGACCCCCTCTGGTAGCAGTAGGTACAGTCCAGGAGACTTCGGCAGTGCTTGACCCTTGTGCGAGTTCTACAGTAATGCTCAGAGGGCAGTTAGAGAAAACTGGTCCACCAACATCTGTGAAATAGAATCAAAGTCAAGGGAAGTACATATAAAAAATTCTCATTTTTCTTAAAGGTTCTTATTTGAATTGGTGAGATATATTATACCGGGTGCATTGTCATTGAAGTAAGCTTACCTATTCTGGAATGAATAATAAATTCACATATTTACAAAACTGCCAAACAACAGTCAATTTTTCACATCAAATGTCATCCATAAAATCTGTTTGAATAAATATGCCCTACCTTATCCAGGACCATACTGTTACAATGAATATCCTACCTGAGACCAAATGCAATGTGATAAAATTGTATTCGATATCCTAAATGCAGTCCGCATGCGTAACCAGCTTTCTCGGTCAGGGGAGGCATACATATTTTCTTTCCCATTTTATACTTATTTTCCCCATTTTTATACCAATATATGAAACACAAAGGTACCGGTACAAGCAAATTTTTTTAATGCAGATTTTAAATATGACTTTAATAAAGTTTTATGAGTGCACAGACGACCATTTTAAAATTCTATGCTACAATTTTTCTCTACCCTTCTTTTTCTTCTCTTTCCTCTTCAATTTTTTCTTTCTTTCATTCCCCTTCTTATCTCTCCGTTTTCTTTCTCTTCCTTTCCTCTTTTTATTTCTCTCTCTTCCATTTTCCCCGCCTCCAATTTACTACGTAATGTTTTTTCCTGGGAGGGAAAGTCTGCCTCCCTGCCCTGCTGGGTATACACTACCCGAGGTCCGTCATGATCATTCACATCAAACACAGTACACTAAGACAGACGTGAGTATGATCCCATTATGTGAATTTCTCATTTTCAAACACTTAGCTTCGCTCGCGCCCCCGCTAGTGTGTATTAACCTAGGCTAGGGAACGGCTTTTAGAGAACTAACATGCTAATGAACAACCCACACAGGTAGAGAGCGGAAAAAAGCGGATGGCTTTGTTTGAGGAGTCTTGAGAATGGTGATTTCAGGAAAAAACATAGCTAGAGAACGGCGATCAGCGGTGAAAAAAGGGGGTCTCTAAAGCGGCACATACCCGTATCACCAATATGCATGAGTACTCTCCCCGGGGAGACTGCAGGTTACCTTGGCAATCAAAGACTACTCCTTGCTGAGTCCATTGCCCATTGACACCACACATGACTGATGCAGATCCGCTGAGTGTGTATCCATGGTTACACCAGATGGAGCAGGTTGTTCCAGTCGGGACATTACCACTAGAGCAAATACTGGGTGAGATGTAGCCATTTGTAGGTACAGTTAATTCATTGCATGCAATCTCTGTAAATAGAAAATTATTACAAATTAATGATTGATACAGTTTGTACATAAGGAAATAGGGTGTACTCTGGTATCCTCGATATTGGTGCTTCACTATATGGCTCAGACTGCCCACTATCACAGGTAACTGCTGATCATAATTATTCAAAATTTTGACCGGTAGAATTACACAACTTGCCAACCAGCTCAATCGCCCTATCTAACTACATGGCAATCATTAGGGTCCATCCTTAGTGTAAGCAGGCACAAAATTTCAACAAGTGCCATGAACACATCCAAATAAAGATATAAGGTTAACAGCATAATAGGATTGGCATGATACTCCATATATATTATAAAGCTTACTGTGTCACTGTGATACCGTGGCGGTGGGGGGGTCTTGTTAATTTCTTAACTGTGACATCGAAGAGCATACATTTTTATTTGTAGCACATTTGTTTATTTCAA
>JXSR01S010644.1:0-13358 GCA_000969725.1 Ophiothrix spiculata
AATCTTGGTGATCCTGATGATCCTCCTGAAAAATAAAACACAAACAAAAAATGCATTTAGTCTGATTATTCTACATGTATAGAAAGGTTCTATTTATGATGCATGATAATGGTTGCAAAATGGCAGGATAACAGAATCCATTTACTATAGGATTATGATCAATGTGGGAGAAAGGCTGGATCCAGCAGGTACTTGATCAAGCAGCCCAGTGCTATCTAGCCGGTCCGATCCAGCAGGACATGTGGCTGAATAGAGCCAATCAGCAGCTGTATCGCTCAATCCAGTAGCCTGACTGGATTCAGCCGTCCTCTCAAAGAATGATCCGGGTCTCTGTTTTTAATAGTAGCACTTTTAATAGTAGCAACCGTACTCTGGCAACTGAATGGTAATTTGACTGAGAATGCGGCTGTCGAGCCAGTCAAGCATTGTTTTTTGCTTACGCATAATTTGGCGGCAAAATGTAAGATGCGTATTGCATTGTAGTCAAGTAATAGTAGCGCGTGACAGAACACACGGCGGAGTCACCACGTACTCACGCAGCGTCGGTCTAAGCATGGGATCCGTGTGTCGCAATCTCTTAACTTAGCCCAATTTTTAGGGTGCAAATAGACCAGTTTCCTATTTGTACTTTCTTTAATCTATGGTAGCAACAATTTTATTGCTATTAGGCATTAATGAACATAAATGGTTGAATGAAACGTATGCTAGTGCATTATTATTGTAAAATGTTACTCTTTACTAGAGAGGTTAGAAATGAGGGAGATTGAACATCTGGAATGATGGAGTCAGGTTCAGGATTTTGTCTTTTTGCCAAAACATTCTCATTCAGTGGGCAATGGTCCATTCACTATTTTCAAGAATGGCACAAAACTACCAATAAATACAATACTGCACCTTGATGATGAGTGTGTAGGGCCTATGTGCCAGGAAGGCACAAACAGGGCAGTAAGGCAAGGTGTCTTGGCTTGAAAGTCAATGACACCTGATTTGAGGATATACCAGGTTTTCCTGGTAAAATACAGAAACCAAATCAAAATCTGGCAAATATCCACATATCATAAAGGTCACACAAGATGCCCTACTACCCTCTCTGTACTTTGGATATTTATCTGGCAGCATATAAATTGCACTTCAAATTTATGATTTCAAACAAATATTTGTTCAAAGTCCATTGAGAATTACATTGCAAATTAAATAACATGCTACTATAGTGTCTATACATACACTTCATTTGTTTTGTTTTAAGGCTACTGTCTTTTTTCTGAGCGAGACGAGGGAATGTCATAGTCTGGATGAAATGTACAGAATGTCATGTTTAGTTCAAGTTTTAGCCTACTGTCACATGTCAGAATACTACAATTTTTGGCATACATAAATAATAGAGTCTCTAGTTTATACATGAACCTGTACTTGTGATTTCACGTCCATTATGAAGTTCAAAATTACATCAACAGAATATTATGAAAAAGTTAACACCTTTTTTGCAGAAACCTCATAATTTCATAATGTTTGGACAATTCGATTGTTTCAAATTTTGACAGATTGTAGGTTTTATACTCCTAATATGGAAGTACAAATAATATTGCATAAATATGTGGTGTTGATTTTGAATGATAATGTAAGAAGCTCTTGCTGTTTTGCCTGCCCAAAATGGCCGAACATCATTAGTACGAGATCTCCCTATTTGAGTTCTGTTTTGCCTGTTTTTAATATCTACATTCCTTTGTATCCGTCTAATATTAGCATTCGGAAATTTACGTTCAAAAATTCACTTTACCTCAAGTTATTTTAAAATAAACTTTGCACTGTTATCAAATCACATCATTGTCATAACTATTTATTGAAAAAATGCCACTCTCCAAATGAGTATTATGTATTACCTGTTTATTACAAAATGCTAATGATATTTTCACATTTGATGTTTTTCAACCACTAGATCTTCTTTCTATGTTTTTCCCATTTTTTTTTTTGTGTAGTGTATTATTTTGTTTTTGTAAAGGTAGGATAAAATATCTTGTAATGCATGAATAACTAGCGCCAGGAGCTTTCTCTTTTCATGATTTAAAAAAACATATTTCTGATTAACATTTTTTCTAAACATTCGATGTCATTTACCATTATGAGACCTTTTAGCTGTAGGTGAATCTTGAAATCTTTGCAACACGATTATCTGGTTATCTAGTTGAAGAGGAGCAATGATTTCAAATTTCTAAAACCTCAGTCACATACCTATCCGTATTCCAGCAATGAGTCAATTTAATCAAGAAAAAAGCTCAAAAAATGAACATCAAAGTACTTCAAACTTTCAGTTCCCAAAGCATACCAAGAAGTAAATTGTGATCTCCACATATCCCTTTTCTAAGTTTATTCACATTTTCATTTACAATTCTGTGAACAGTCTTGAACACTAACAATTTTGAATTAAGTAAATGTACAAAATATCAAAGAACAACTATTGAACTATTAGAATAAAGATCGATATAACCAGTAGTCAATAATCCATCACTCTAAGTATCAAATGGTAAGTAATATAATCATTCAATTAGTGGACGATTCAAGAAGCAATTTACTTATAGGAGTCCGTTTTGATTGGGTCAACTTTTTTCAAACATTTCGAGATTTATAGTACCCATAATATTTCTTGTATTTTTTCATTAAGCATGTAAATTTTTCGGTTGAAGCATGTCACTTAAACGAAAATGCGTTAATTCATACTAACCATTAAATACACTACATAGTGAAGTATAAGGCAAATATTCATAAATAAATAACATGTTGTCAGCGATTGAGCTGAAATTTCAAAGAAAATCATATTCAGTGGTGATCTTTCACATGAAAGTGAAAACTCAACTTTGAAAATGAATTGGATCATGCACCTTTCAGTTTTAATTCTCATGATAAATTTTGTGATAAACACACACTCTCTCAAAAGCAGCATCGTGTACATTACTTTTGCAACCCTCAGACTCCAAAAATGGAGATTTTAATACAGCCTCAATCTCCAAGGTCAACTCTTTTTTTCTTTTTTTTTGTCGCTATTAAGAATCCGTGACTGCTATATGCTACCAATTCCAAACCGATCTTGCAAAAGTGCTTGCATTTTTGGAAAAATTAGAAAATGTGTCATCTTCTAAAATTTTTATGGTTGGGGCCCGACAGTATTATTACAGCACAGTTGGCTATTTTCAAAAGTTTAGAGTCTGTAACTTGAAAATTGATGATTGAAATCAAGTAAATTTTTTAGCATGCATTCACGATGCAAACTTCTTTTTATTTAGATAGAAAAGAGGCAAGGTTTATCAAAATAATGAATTACAAATTTAAGTCACATTGTTAAGTTATCATAAAAACTCTTAGATCATTCTGGTATATAGGCCTATATTTAAACAGGAACTGAAACTTGCAACCATACCTACATGACTGTATCCTACACAAAACTTGATATGACCGCACAACACTAAATCACTCCACGAATGGTGTAGGGGTAGAAAGTCCCGGTAAAAAACATAGTGCAACCTGTAGTATTTTGTTGTGGTAGGAGAACTGGTTATACGTGACATAACATAACATAACATAACATAATTTATTCTTCTTTCCACATATGCAATAAGACAGTATATACATCTAGAAAATAAATTGAAAAGACCCGAGTCTTGTGATCACTTATAATTCCAAAAATAATTGACATCCATTATTATTTTGACTTCAGGAGCGTAATTTCCGGTGCATGTCTACATCGGTCAGGAGGCATCTGTACCAGCCGGAACGCGCGGGGGCGTTGTTTACGTGCCCGTAGCGGAAAATTTTATCGGAAAATGTTTTTTCAATTGAAGGTTATATTAAAGATAAAGATATGTTCTACAACTTTATATAAATTAAAATGTCCAAATATTGTCACGCCTATATGAAAAAGCCCTCAGAACTTAGGCTCTACATCATTGGTTTCAATGGGAAAGTTATTTAGTGGTGTGCTTCCATATGTTATGAAATTTCACAATAATTTGTCATTACCTTGTGAAAGCTTACTGTGTGAAAGCTTAACTTGTATTTCTGAATGTAACATCACAAAACTCAAAGTGGACATTAATCTTTCTAAAAAGTTGACTAAAACAATACTACAAGATTTAAGATTTTGATCAAAAATGGTTTATAGTAAAAACAGCATAAAATGAAGGAATGTGCCTATCTGAAAGTGCTTTCAAGTGTATTTTGTCAAAAAATTGTTTTACCATTGAAAAATGGATAAAAAGCACATGTCAATGCTTTCCTATACTAATACATGTGGAATTAAATTCGGGATCCCAAATTTAATTCAACAAACGGTCATAAAAGAAAAAGTAAGCATAATTAAGCAAAATCATTTGAAGGGTATTTCTATCTACCCAAAACAAACTCCTTAAGCTAAAAAAAATCGAAAGTCATGGATGACAGGGGGCGCTTCATTTTTAACACTTTTTAGTATTGCTTTAAGGCAAATAGTTCTTACAAACCATGCAAGCATTTGTTGGAGGCCACTGTCTAAAGACATAGGATTACTTCTCCAAGAAATGACAACAGCATTTCTTGGCACCTTAATGTTTTTTAAAATCATTTATCTTTGAAAAATAGGTTCTCGTATCAATCATTACTAATCCCTTACACAATACAAAACCACCAGTTTACAATGTTGTAGAATACAAGGGATATGCTATGGATCTTGTAACAGAGTTTGATTGCTTGTAGCATACTTCGAGGTTTATAGAATATAGGCCTAGGACCACTCTCTCACATATTATCACAGGGTTAATTCATTTCATTATCACTAGATATCATGAAGTTCAGTCATCGGTAAGCAGGTTAGAGCAGCGGTATTTCCCACTGAGTCCTGGGTTCGATTCCCAGTCCTGGCACTGTATGTGAAATTGGTTTTCAGTCCATGCTCGCTTCCACTGGTTCTTCTCCGGGTACTCCGGTCTTACTCCTGCATCCAAAACTGACTTAATTAGAGAAAGATCTTGGACGCCAATGGAAATAAGCTTCATTAGAGGCATTTTTGAGTTATCCTTGACTATCAGCCTAAAGAATTCTTTCTTTCTATTCGGTTCAGAAAATAAGCTCTCCCCCCAAACAAAAATCATACTTGCAAAGTATTTACTAGACTAGACGGCCTGATTTAGCTACCAATTTTTAAGGTGCATCCTTGCAACCATTTTTGTTCAATAGGCCCTATTGGTAGCTCTTCCCCTTAAGAGTTAATAATGTCATGCTTTATCCCACTATTAGTAGATTCAAATTCTGGACTCTCAAAAGCCTGAGTATTAGGAGCTGGGAGCTCTACCACTAGGCCTACATGGCGCCTACATGTCTTGTGTTATTCGTCTGATCTGCAGAAAAGTAGCCAAAAATGACTTCTTGCTCTGCTGAAGATTCAATGAAATATGACTGACCTGCTTACCAGGCCGGTTATTAATAAACATGCATTACTGGGGCACTCAACTTTGAAAGTGGTAGGTATGTCAGGCGCTGAGATGGGGGTCAGGTGAACTGATTTCTGTAAAAAATGGACCTTTGGATTTTTTGGGGTCTAGTGAACTGAAATTTTGGCCAAAAATAGCCTCCTGAGCAAAAATTGTTGCATTTCCAGAGCAAATTTCGGCGTTGTAGTTTTCCTCAAAAACAGGGTCAAAAGAACTGAATCACGCTGAAAATGGGGATCTAGTGAGCGGCCTGGCGGCCTTAAAAAGTGGGTCTTGACCGAATCACACTGAGAATGGGGATCTAGTGAGCGGCCTGAAAAAGTGGATCTTGACCGCCGGACATATATCCTGTCCACATATTTGAGTGCCCCCCTGGCACTTCTGCCTGCAAATACATGTAGTTTAATAAGGAATGAAACTAACCATGATTCCCATATAAGCTGGTGACTCTTGAATTGATAAGGGGTTCTAGTGTTATATAACAGATCAGTTAATCAGCCATAAAAACTGACAATCTGCAACTTGAATGAACCCCTTGAACATTACTCGAAGTTGTACACAAAATCTGTCTGTTAAACACATGAATATTACTTGCCCAGAATTATTTGGCAATCCCTTACTGCTTTATTTTCCTTGTTATTGAAAAAGAGGGTAGAGGTCAATCATAATATAGGGTTCTTCACCCCTTTCCCAGAATTGTCTATTTTAAAGCATTAGTCTGAAATCTATTTACATTCATTTGAAAAGTGAAAGGATGCCCATTTATGTCATAAATACCACAATCTGCCAACATTGCAATTACAGACATATATTAAAGAGTAGCAGAGGAGCTTGATTTTAATTTCAAAATATGATTGGTTTAAGAAATACCAGGTTTAGGCCCAGAAATACTAAGTCTACATTAAATGAAATTTTAGTAAAATTAAATTTTAGTAAATTTAAAAATGATAACAGGTGGTCTTCAGACAATTCTATATAAAGCAGCTGTTCTTTACCATGTATACAGAGTTCTATCCCCCCCCCCCCGAGTTCTATCCTCCTAGAGTAAACATCAATAACCTTAACAGAGAATTTGATACAAAATCCTAGGGTATATTCCAGTATTTAGAAGAGCCAGATAGCAATGGTACAGAAAGGGTAGTATTACAAAAGTCTTTTCAGTCAATTTTCAGCTCTGAACCAGAGCTTACATAAGAGTACTAGGAATACTATAGGGCAGGGGCTCTCAACCAGTTCTTAAAATGCGCTACATAAATGAGAAAATTGTAGGCTAAAGCTCCATATGCATCTGTTTTCAGTGTATTTCCAAAGCATCAATCTGTGACAGTCAAAGCGCCAAATTTGGTGTGTGCGCCGCTAGTTGAGAATCCCTGCTAAAGGACATTAAGTCAAATAACAGAGTGATCGGTGGAGTTTATCACGTCACATTCCTACAAAATCAAACAAGCAAAATCAAGACATTCACCAAAGTCCAAATACGTAATAGATGGGGGATACAGATGGGCACAAAAGTGCTGCCATGGCAGGCTATACTCTGTGGCTTGACATAGCTGGACAGTGGATTGGGATGTGAGAGGTCGGTGGTTCGAATCCCAGGGGAAAAAGAAATTTTTGTATGACGTATTCAGACTTAGATAGTTTTTAAGCGTTCAGGAGTTAACGTTAAAAAATATCTAAATGGGTTTGCGCATTGGACGAGTAAACAAGGTCTAAATCAGTAGAGATTCATTGAAAATTTCAAAACTTTCTGTACTTTACAACTCAAAAAAAAGGGGTGAAAAAACCTTTCCCTAAGATGAAAAAACTCTTTCCTAAGGAATTTCTAAAAATATATTAGGTTCATACACTCAAAAAAAAAAATTAATTAGATTACCTAAAATTCCAGATTTAACCAAAATTGACTAACACCCTAAAAATGTTACTTTATACTATAAACCATGCCTACTACAAACAGTTGAATGGAATCAAAGGCTGAATCATTTTTTGTCATTTTTGTTAATTAAAAAATACTTTTAAATCACATTTTCAATGTTTTCCATTTAATCATTATTGTTATTGCTGATTTGTAAATATTTATGACAGACACTAATCTGGATAATCAGAGTTTATTTGACTTAATTCTTATCAGCTTTCATATCCTAATTATCAAACAAATCAAGGTTCATCATTCTAAACAGCCAATATGGACTTTGACCTCGATTCTGAACTCAAAGTCTCTTTCTGTGTTATCCAATATGACATGTGGTCTTTTCAGCTGCGGGAAGCAGCTCTTTAACTCTTTCACTCTGGAATTAAAATTTAAACAATCTGTCTTATTTGGACAGCAAGGCTCAGCAGACACCTCACTTTATGATAGTATATGATAATTGTAGTGCACCAGGGTTATCCTGTTTGCTAATAAAAATGATGGTGTTAGATAGTCCTTTGTTTCAACTACTTGCTGGCGAATTTTCAACCAATTTGGGCTAGAAGTTTTATTTTTAGAGTAATTAGAATAAATAGCGTCTAATTAGAAATCCCGGTCAATCGTGCACACATTTGAGAGCCGCTGTGAGCGGCTTGCCGGAGTGAAAGAGTTAATGGTGCATTCTGAGTCCAGCGACTTCATCACTCCAGCATCGCTCGACACACAGTCTCGAAATTTTAAAGCGCACTTCTTGTAGCGTGTGTCAAGACTGGGTATCAAGCGATGTTGCAGCGATTTGAACACACCATTGGTCACCATGTTTGTCTGTTCATCCCGTCGTTCTTCTGTCCATAACAAATGCGTATCTCCTGAACCACTAGGGCTATGGTTATGAAACTTGGTGATATGAAGGGTCCTTGACCCTACATGGACCAAACCTGTCTTGGACCATGAATATCCCTTTGCCCAAGGTCAGATCAGTCAAGGTCGAAATCATTGCAATGTCAAGGGGAGGGGAAGGTCCCATAGCTACCAATAAGCATTTGCTCTTACTTATTCTTTTATTTTTTTTACTGAAAACACTTCTTTTTAAAAGTACTATTAGTAACTACCAATGAATCTTTGAAATATAAAGTTCACAAATTGCGTAAAAGACATCAATCATTTCTTTTAAAAACGATTTCAAAAATTAAATAACAAAGACCATGGAACTCGCTATGAAAAGAATTGGTCCATGATGGCAAGATTCTATACAACATTCTACCTAAATATGCACTATCCGCCAAGCGTACCCAAATTGGGATACAATTGGCACAACTTCAAACCAAATTCAATTTGGACCAAGATATAATGCTGATACATGTATGACATAATTTGATTTGAAATTTGTGCTATACTCTACAAACCTTGAAGTATGCAAAAAGCAATCTGACTCTGTTACAAGATCCAAAGCATTTCTCTTTTATTCTACAACATTGCGAACTTGTGGTTTTGTAATGTGTAAGTGACTAGTAATGATTGATTAGGATTGATTAAGACCAAATCACTGCATATAAATATTTTAGTACTTGAATCTTTGATGATTTGGGTTTTATTTTTGGCTTATTCATTGTTACCACATGGACAAACCTTGAATATAAGTTTAGTTGAATATTCAGCAAGATTGGGTAAGTTGTTATGATTCAAAAATAGGGTATGGTCAAAACAGATTGTTAAGCTAAACAAGATGGTTTGCGAACCAGTAGTCTCGCCTGCGTATCGACCGCCTACTTAATCATTCAGTTGTGGGGTGGAGTATTATACGATAGGGTAGGAGTGACGTTGGGTCAAGTACTTTCTATGGTCTAAGTTTAATCCATGTGGGGTCAGGGGTTAATGAGTTATGAGCTTGACCTCAAAATGACCTCGGATGACCTCAGGTCAACTTTTTGAACAATTTTGGAAATTTGACCTTAGACGACCTTTTGACTTTTGACTGACCTTGACCTTGGGTCAAGTACTTTCTATGGTCTAAGTTTAATCCAAGTGGGGTCAGGGGTTATTGAGTTATGAGCTTGACCTCAAAATGACCTCGGATGACCTCAGGTCAACTTTTTGAACAATTTTAAAAATTTGACCTCAAATGACCTTTTGACCTTGAATGACCTTCACCGCACCCTCGAAAAAGGCGCGTCGCGTGTGCTAATCCCGAACCCCTTCATATCACCAAGTTTCATTACCATAGCCCTTACGGTGTAGGAGATATACTTAAAATTAAAAATTACGCATAAATTATGCAAATTAGGTACTTTATATGCATAGTGTGCGTTCAAATTGTACGCAGCGCCAGTTCAGCTTCAACCCTTTCCACTCACCAAATATCATCTACATGGGGCATACGGTTTCCGAGATTTGCTCCGGACAAGAAATGCGGACGGCGGACGGCGGACAGTTTTAAGGAATGGTATGTCTCTTACTGAAAAATTTTCAGGCGAGACAAAAAATGATTGTTTGTCTCACAACCCTTGGTATTCCCAATCTATTGTGGTAAGCTGTGTTTTATTTTATTTCATTACTTTTACTTAGGAAAGTTGAGATTTGTCTCATGATTTGTTCTGATTTCAACATATTTCATTATACAAATATGTCTTGGATGTACATTCTGTTATCTCATAGATACAATCATCTTCAGGAAGAAAAGATAAATCATAGCAGGATACTTTTTTTGTTTGCCTGTTTTATCAAAAAATGAAAACAAAAATCTGAAAATGAAATCATGTTCAGCATTTTGACCATCTTAGACGTGCGGAGAAAATCTAATACACACAGGGAATATGACACAAACAATAAATTTTAACCTTTATATTAGACCATGCATATCTCTAATCTCCTCCACCCCCGATAAAGTTGAACTTACTTTTGTCGTTTTGTTAAATTCACATCAAACAAGCGTTTATGTTTCCTAGCCTCTGCTGCTTCGAGTTCTTCATCCATTACAGCCAGCTCACTCCATGCTCGCTGTCTCCCTCTGGGATTCACATCATCACTGTCAGAATTAATTAGCGACATAATGGTATTATTATCACATGTATCTCAAAATGGAAAATGTTCAAAAAAGCAATATAGTGTCTGCAATTTGAAAACATAAGGGAAGAGCTAAAAGAGTTTGAAGCCACACGTTTCAAGTTTTTTACACCAAAGACTCCATGGATCCTTGCTATAGAATAAAACTTGCTTATTCACATGTTATAATCAAAAGTTGCTATCATATATTTTGTCTCAACAGCTATGATAAAATATATGACAGTTTTATCAGAATGAGAGTGTCAAACATGATTTGAATTCGTCAAGAGTTCTGATCTCCAGCACAACAATTTCCCAGTGGGATGGGGAGGATGTCCGGGGGAGGACGACAAGGAAAGAAATGCCAGTGACACACTTAATGCTGTCGATACAATTCATTTAAACGGATGACAAGCGGTTAAACGTTCTATAAATTTTGCTGAACGAAAAGTCATCTATATATTATAAATCAATAAATCATGAGAAATCATAAGCAAAGTGAAAGAAATATGGCTCCTTTTTGATGGAATCCTTTACGTAAACCAAACCATGTGCATTTTGAGTTCTCCATTTTATGACAAAACATTGCAAAATGTGATTTTTAAGCAATAAAGACTATATTTCAATACGCACTTGCATTCCGACTCCCTGTGTTTGTTTACTAAACAATAAAGACTGCCTTCTCATGTTTTTCCGACTCCCTGATTTTGTTTGTACACAGATCAAGTCAGACTTTTTATAAATCATAAAAGCTTTTGGTTAAACGTGGCAAATGGCAAAAATATGAGCAATTTTTTCTCAAAATACACTATAGCAATCACTTTTGGGTTTTACTTTAATTGACACTTTTTTGATTAAATGTGCTAACATCTGATCAGAGTGCCCTCTAGCCCCCTCCCTCCATATGTTAAGGTTATATGTTCATTCCTGCAGTAAATATTGATGTCACAGACTGATACAGATGGGAAAATTATGATTGAAAGCACATGATGTATTAAAATATTTTTGTGAAACAACTGGGTGTGAGAGTACTTATATGCCTTATTAAATGCTGACACATGTGATTCTACCTTCACCTTGAAAATAAAGGGGTCAAAAAGGATGATTTCCCTATATTTGACCTCTCAACTTTGCACATCAGAAGCACATGAGGTGTACATTTAGAAATACAGGACCCAAGGTGCATTAATATGTATGTCTACTCCCGCCCCACACCCTGATGGTGGTGGGGTTCTGCTGATGGGTAAAAATAGGTTATTTTTGTATCATATTGTCCAACCCTTTCCTCCCCGGGTATGTGCACTTCCTTTGCAGCCCTCAATATGCTCCTGAAACCAATCCAACTCTCCTTGATGTACCAACAACTAGGTGCAATAATCAATATATTACTGCATTGGTCATACTAAGAGAAGATATCGTGTGTATCCCATCATGCATTGCTTCCTAAAGTTTGTACAGGAAGTCATGTGAGTAGTTAGTGATGAAACATGCCCAAAATGCAAGATTACAACAATTAACTTTGATTGATAGGTATTTCATCACTATTATTCACTAACTACTCTGATAATTTCCAATACAAACAATCCCATAAGCAATGCATGATGGGATACACACCATATCTTCTCTTGGTCATACTTGTCAACTGAAATAGTGCACTTGAAATTCATTTAAACATGGTGATCCTGGGATTGTGATGCAATCATGGCACTGCTACTGCAGACCTCTGACTGCAGACAGTCCCAAACCAGGTTTATGTGTAAGGCCCGGTCCAGACTCCACTATCTTATAGAATATTTTGCTTGACGTAGGTCATCGAATTAAACTGTGTTTTATTCGATGACCTACGTCATTTTGTCGTCAGCATAGAATATTCTAAGCAAAATATTCTATACGATAGTGGAGTCTGGGCCGGGCATAACACAGTCATAAATAATATTCTAAACTTTGCCATTTTGATAATACCACCATTGAGAGTGATTTGTGGGTAATTAGGTTTGGTTCCTGAAACCAATGGAAGCTACTAAAGAACTGAAATTACACTAACATTAACAAATAACAGCACAAAAGATACCGGGAAAAGATACCACCTCTTAAGCTGAATTTTTTAAAACTTAATGCAAACGCACTGAGCATGTGAAGATAGCCCGGGGGTACTCAGATTTCGGTTAGGTACGGATGCGCGGCCGGATTTTTCGATTACCACAGCTTACCACCCGTTTTGTAAACCTGAGGAAGCGAAAAAATGCTACCCATTTGTAAACCACTTTGACTTACATAACCGTTTTCCTGACAGTTCAATATATTTTTACAATTAGGTGTGGGCTATACATAAGTCAAATTTGCTTTTTTCAGAATTTCTATCTGTCGACAGTTTTTATGCATTGCAACTGATCTATCTCAACATGAAATGGCAAAAAAAAAAAAAATTAATTGGGTCGAAGAAAAAAGTGTGCCGCGCCCTCTTGTGACCATATCTCATTTTAGTGAAATTCTTGTTTATTTTACAAAAAATGTTATTTAATTCTCAATTCCAAGGAACACAGATATGAAGTTTTTGTAAACCATAGTCATTTCGTATTCCTGAAAATTGATGTTTTTGGTCAAAATTCCAAGCGAGGGCGCTTGTTGCAATTATGCACAATTTGTACAACTTTGAATAAATTAAAGTATGCAGATATTAAGATACTCTGATGTTTAATTTACCGTACCCTAGAAGTTTGAGCCTTGTACTATAATTAGTTTGATCGTAGTACCCATTTGAACGTTATTTTAATGTTCCTAGATACATTGCACGGGCCGGGCGGTTTTCGTCTCCTTGTTTCCTTGAGCAAGAAACTTTATTCTACTTGCTCCGTGGTCGGACAGTCACATAAAGCCGTGGGTCCCCTGTACGAATAGACTCCTTCATGGGGTATGCAGGTTATGCAAGTACTTGTATCATTGATTGATTGATT
>JXSR01S010644.1:31327-42526 GCA_000969725.1 Ophiothrix spiculata
TTCAGGGCCCCCCTTTTTGACCTCAAAAAATTTAAGGGCTCCCTTTTTGCGACAAAAATTAGTGGTCAACCCCATAGAAAAGCATATAAACTCAATTTTTACCGGAAAATTTGTGGTAATTTTTTTCAGGGCCCCCCATTACGAGGGTGAACAATTTTAAGGGCCCCCTTTTGGCATCAGGCCCCCCCTTACAAGTGTTTGTGAACGGTCCCTTAGGTACAAGTACCCTTGTATGAATGGCTACAAAAAATATCACATTTCGTGACCTCAAATTTGACCTAGGGGTCACAGGGGTCAAATAAAGAAGTCAGATTTTCAACTTTGTCTGATTTCAAAGTTTAAGGTGTCAAATTGTTCGTCTTGGACCAGTGATCAAAAGTGTCAATGGTGACCTCATCGCCCGACCCTTCCTTGGGGGTCAAATTTAAAGTCAATGGAAAGGTCAATTATCAACTTTGTCCGATTTCAAAGCTTAAGGTGACAAATTGTTCATCTTGGACCAGCGATCAAAAGTGTCAATGGTGACCCCGTTGTCCGACCTTTTCCTGGGGTTCAAAAGTCAAAAGAAAGGTCAAATTTTCAACTTTGCCCGATCTCAAAGGTAAAGGTGTCAAATTGTTCGTCTTGGGCCAGCGATTAAAAGTGTCAATGGTGACCTTGTTGTCCAACCTTTCTGGGGGTCACAGGTCAAAAGAAAGGTCAAATTTTCAACTTTGTCTGATTTCAAAGGTTAAGGTGTCAAATTGTTTGTCTTGGGCCAGCAATAAAAATTATCAATAGTGACCCCTTTCTTTGACCTTTCCCTGGGGTCAAAGGTCTAAAGAAAGGTCAAATTCTTAATTTTGCCAGATTTCAAATGTTGAGGTGTCAAATTGTTCGTCTTGGACCAGCGATCAAAAGTGTCAATGGTGACCCCGTTGTCCGACCTTTTCCTGGGGGTCAAAGGTCAAAAGAAAGGTAAAATTTTCAACCAGGTAACTTACATTACATGGCATTGTCTTGAAATTTTGGGACATGAAAACCCTTGACATTGTCCACAAAAGTTACCGAATGAAAAAAATACCTGGGGTCATATGGGGTCACAGAGGTCAAATAAAAAAGGTCAAATTTTCAACTTTGTCCGATTTCAATGTTTGAGGTGTCAAATTGTTTGTCTTGGCCCAACGATCATAAGTGTCAATATTGACCCTATTGTCTGACCCTGCCTTTGGGGTCAAAGGTCAAAATAAAGGTCAATGGAAAGGTCAAATTACCAACTTTGTCTGATTTCAAAGGTTAAGGCGTCAAATTGTTCGTCCTGGACCAGCGATCAAAAGTGTCAATGGTGACCCCATTGTCCGACCTTTTCCTGAGGGTCAAAGGTCAAAAGAAAGGTCAAATTTTCAACTTTGTCCGATTTCAAAGGTTAAATGGCATTGTCTTGAAATTTTGGGACATGAAAACCCTTGACATTGTCCACAAAAGTTACCGAATGAAAAAAATACCTGGGGTCATATGGGGTCACAGAGGTCAAATAAAAAAGGTCAAATTTTTAACTTTGTCCAATTTCAAAGTTTAAGGTGTCAAATTATTTGTCTTGGACCAGCGATCAAAAATGTCAATGGTGGCCCTGTTGTCCGACTTTTCCTTAAGGGTCAAAGGTCAAAAGAAAGGTCAAATTTTTAACTTTGTCTGTTTTCAACAATTAAGGTGTCAAATCGTTAGTCCTCGACCAGCAATCAAAAGTCTCAACGGTGACCCAATCGTCTTACCTTTTCTTTGTCCAATTGGTGACCTCATTGTGCGACCCTTCCTTACTTGGGGTCAAGGGTCAGAAAAGGTCATTAGAAAGTTAAAAATATCAATTTTGTCTGATTTCAAATGTTAAGGTGTCAAATAATTGTTCGTCTTGGACCAGCGATCAAAAGTGTCAATGGTGACCTCATCGCCCAACTTTTCCCTTGGGATCAAAGGATAAAAGAAAGGTTAAATATTCAACTTTCTCCAATTTCAAAGGTTAAGTTGTCAAACCGTATGACAAAAAAAACCAATCGGCCACGGCAGGGTTTCTGTCTCTTTAGAGACAGCTTTAAGTCTAGTTTCAGTTTTATTTAGATTATATTCAAAATTACTCTCATTTTTAGGTGATCTTTCTGAAAATGGCAATGGCGAGATGTGTTTTTTTAATGTCGCTTCGGTGCAAAGCCAAAATCCGTAGTGGGAACACTGATGTACACTCTTATTCAAACATAGAATGTATCCCATTCAAGTAGAAAAAAAATCATGTTACTTTATTGCTTTGTGTTGCGCAAACACCTGCATGCATATACCCAGCAAACAGAAAATGTTTCTGAAACATCTTGTAAGGTTCTTAATCGGTTGAAATTGGTTTTGTTTTATTAAATCTTTTTGGAACGTTTTTGAAATGTCTTGAATTAGTTTAAAAATAATTTTGTTTTTATAAAACGTTTTAAAAATGTTCAAAATCCCTGTTCCTTGCTTATCTTTTTGGAAAGTGAAGAGTGAAAAACTCAAGTTTTGACCAGGATTCAAACATGCTTGTCACACCCTTAGCAATGAGTCACTGTACGGGTAGATACTGTGACGTATTGCACTTTATACATTTTCCTTATTTTAGTTAGGATTTAGTGAGATCTGATTCTGTTATAAACTTGCCTTTTTTGTACCTGCTTTGGTACTATGTATACCTCTCCCCAAATTTTTGGTATTTTAATAAGTTTACAGTATTCCATTGGAAAATTTCAAAAATATATTGCTTTTTAGTAAACTATCTCTAAAATTTAGAGTACCTTCCTGATTGCAAATTATTGGTTTGGGCTGGTTTTGTAATTATGAGTCCCAAGTTAGGGTTAAAGAGAAACAGAAGTGTGCAACTCGCATTAATTATTGTCTACAAATCCTCATGATTTTTACAGATGTCCATGGTGTGCTAAATATCTTGTAATCCTTGCTGTGTTTTTGCAAGTTTCGGTCCCAGTAACTTCACAAGCGGAGTCAGAAATAGTTACGTCTGAAGAGTTTGAACCAATTGGACAGCAGAAATTTGACTTTGGTAGAACGGTCAATGGTACGATGTCAAGACATATTGTGAAAAGTGTTCTTAGCAGAGAGCAGTCAGAAGGAGTCGGTGCCAGAGTGCGTCGCAGTGTTGGACGGCCTGAGGTTAGTATGATTAGGCCTGAAAATGTAATTGTTTGATTTATATAAAGAAAAAAAAGATAGGTAGGATGGATGGATGGAATGATGGAATTGGATACCCTTAATGTAACTAAAGTGTCAATATAACCTCCACATCCATACCATACATGCGCAACTGTTCTCTAAATATATAGTACAAAACTTATGGCTTATTAATATTTTGACACTTTTTATTCTATATTCATGATACTGTTTTATTTCTTTTCTGCTCAAGAAAAACAAAATATAGGCATTAAAATAGGTAAGGTCGAGTGATTACAAAAAACAATTATTTTCCTGAGGGTTCTCAACTTTTTAGTACAGAGGTGTGCCACACAGACTTCGCCATTTGGACTGTAGTCTATACCTATAAAAAGGTGCTTTTTGTGACCCATCTCTATACCATTTTTGGGTAAAAAAGCACACTATTTTGCCCAAATTGAGTTCTTTTTGGTGCAATTAAAAACAAAACCCCAATTTTACAATTTTGGCACATTTGGTCTGGGAGAAAAAATCCCATCCATCAATACACACTCTAAGAATTGTAAAATTATACCCCAAAACCGTGGCACATACCAACACCACGAGAGAAACTCCCCATATTAGTTTTAGTCCTTAGTTACAGCTCTCAGAAGGTCAAATGTATCATTCCCCAATACAATGCTTCATTTTGATAAAAAATAATGGGGATTTATAGTGCGCAGTGCCTCCCAGATTTGAAATTACACACAACCTCTGCACACTTTACAGGTTTTCGCTACCTAATGTGGCCAAAGTATGCTCCAATTCAGCTCCTCATTTCAGGATCTGCAGCAACCTCTAGCCTGGGCCCTGACGTTTGATCAGCCCACATATGTACCATCGCTGCTCAGATCAGCTCCCCAAGTTTCATACGGGTTTCCACAAGACAATTTGCACCCGAATTTGCAGTTACATGTAGTTCCTTGTCCAAGGGAATTTCAAGCACAATCAATTTTTTGGCACCAGGAGGTTTCGAACTTTTGGACCTTCCACACCGCAAACAGGCGCCTTACCATTTGAGTTTGAGCTAACTTGACTGCGTAATTAATTGATATAGCAGTTTAGCCCATATTACACTGGAGGTACTTGCATATTTGTCTGAACGGGGATGTGCAAGAAATTCTTAAACTTGGGGTCCCATTTTTTACAAAATATTCCTTTTTCTGACTGAGCCCCCAAACCATCAAAATTGTGAAATTTCTGAAAAATAGGAATATTTTTTGAAGGAAAATAGGCACAGTGTATGACCAAAATCACATTTAAAGATGGATAGGGGTTTTGAGGGTCCAGTAGCACAACCTTGTTCAACACAAATCTGAGTACCCCCTGAATAGTACATTTCTTACTCCAGCAATGGAAGTGTACTTTTACTAAGAATTGCAACTGGGGGGTACTTAGTGGAAGGGTGGGTGTGCGGACACGAAGCTGAGAACGGTTGCATTTTTAACCTCCCAGGTTTACCAAATTGCAAAGGCCCCTCAAAAATGGTTTAAATAACAGATACATTTTTCAAAAATGACAATTTTTGGACCATTTTTCCTTAGGTTTACATATCGGTTGCCAAATTGGGCTTTTGAAGTGCAATTTACATTGTAAAAATGCATTGAATGGTCTAAATAACGGTTGTTAAAGTCAAATCGGTTTACATATTGGTAGCATTTTTTTTTTGCTTCCTCAGGTTTACAAAACGGATGGTAGTCGAAAACTCCGGTAGCGAGCCGTACCCAAACAAAATCTGAGTACCCCCCCC
This sequence comes from Ophiothrix spiculata, assembly GCA_000969725.1. Classification (NCBI taxonomy): domain Eukaryota; kingdom Metazoa; phylum Echinodermata; class Ophiuroidea; order Amphilepidida; family Ophiotrichidae; genus Ophiothrix; species Ophiothrix spiculata. The sequence continues at coordinate 36,276 of JXSR01S010644.1, forward strand.
CCCACCGGGCTATTGAGCTCTCAAGGGCTATTACATGTATACACACAAATGTTATGTAAGATGCATATTGCATTGAAGTTAAGTAATTTTAGCATGCAACCAGAACGCAGTTTTATTGGTCACTAAGCACTTGCCCAGCGTCGGCCGGGGGGGGGGGGGGGGCACTCACATTTGTGAGTAGGATACCTGTGTCAGGCGGTCAAGACCCCCTTTTTCAGGCCGCTAGGCCGCTCACTAGATCCCTATTTTCAGCATGATTCAGTTCTTTAGACCTCCTTTTTGAGATAAAATACAAAATTTCATACCTACCACTTTCTCCATGAGCATCGGTCCATGTGTGGTGCAAACTTTTAGAGTGCAAATACTAGAGTTCTATTTCTTAACACACTGTAATTTGATTGTATCCTAAAAAAAGTTGAAAATCATCACTTATTTAAATAAAATATTGCTGAGTCATAAATTGTTTACATGTAGATTAACCATAGATTCTAGACATTTTACCTATGGTTTAAACACATTGACAGAAGCATCATCGCTTATTTATTTTCAAATCAACTAGGCCAAATATTGCTGAGTCACAAATCTTTTAAATGTAAATAATTAACATTGTTTAACACATTCACAGAAGCATTAAAACATAGTTCATACATGTACATGGTTAGAAAAATTATTAAGATGATTCAGCAATCTGTTATACAAATTTATTAGGGGCGCTGGCATTTTTTTGAAGGGATGGGACCCAAATATTCCTATCAAATATACTGGGATGGGTCATGACTTTACAAAACAGGGTGCATGGTCATCAAATTATTTCATTGAATATAGGGAGTGTGATAAATTTATAAAGGCATGCTGGGGTGAAGAAGAAGTGAAATACCAGTGGCGAAACACATATGAAATTTATCTTATATTTTGTTTATTATTTTTTAACAATTACGCAGATGGATGGGGGGCACACACCCTCAGACTCCCATGAAGCAGATTGAACTGTCAAAATCTAATGAGCCACCACTGCACAATGTAAACTCATTAATATACATACCTATAACATGTGTGGGGTGTGTGTGTGTGTGTGTGTGGAGGGGGAGGGGCACTCAAGTATAATGACAACAGTTTTTCAAAACACCCCCTAAGGCGATGGAAAAAAACAACCCTGTTTTACAAGCGGGTGGACCTTTCAAGTAGGATGAGTCGGTTGGGCGAATTTTTTTCCCCAAAATAACCCAAAAATCCCCCAAAATGGGAGAAAAACTGAAAAATTCTTACAAAGAAATTTTCTAACAAAAATTAACAAAAATTTAACAATTTTGACCAAAAAACGGCTCATTTTACAAGATTTGTTCTTTCCAAACTAAAAAAAAAATCTTCCAAAACACAAATTTAGGGTCGGTCGGGCCCGTAAAACAAGTTGTTTTTTTGTTGTCACCTAAAGGATGATTTTTTTTTAGCCAAAATATACTCTTCCCCCCCTATATTTCAAATCCTGAATAGAGATTTTACTGTTACCATTTTAACTAGTAAATTTGTTATGAATTACTTTAAATAACTATCTGTTAAAGCAATACTATAAGATTTTGATCAAAAATGTTTTATAGTAAAAACAACATAAAACGGAGGAATTTGACTATCTCAAAGCGATTTCAACTGTATTTTGTGAACAAAGTTGTTTTGCCACCAAAAATGGATAAAAAGCACATGCATGCTTTCCTATACTAATACATGTGGAATTAAATTCGGGATCCCGAATTTAATTCAACAAATGGCCATAACAGAAAAAGTACGCATCTTTGAGCCAAATCGAGGGTATTCATATCTACCAAAAACAAACCCAATAAGCCCAAAAAATCATAAGTCATGGGTGACAGGTGGCGCTTCATTTTTAACACTTTATAGTATTGCTTTAAGACATAAGACATAACAAGACAAAGAATTGTGATAAACATTTGTCTAACTCACCTGGTCTAACTTGTTTTTCAGCTTAAAAACCTGGACCCATTTTTGATGCTAGATGAATTCAAGGTGAAGAAAGGAGCTGGCTTCCCAGATCATCCTCATCGAGGCTTTGAAACTGTTAGTATCATTCTTAATTAATATTATTTTCTTATATGAATATAACTTTACTATTCACTGGTACAAAATCTTATTTGTATCAAATGATATTTTGGTAAAGAAATATGTCTTATTTAGATTTTGACCTTGACAAAACAACTCATTTCTCATTTTGCTCATAGAGTGCAAGCAAATTTGTAAGAACGGTTTCAGATTTTTATTATCAGTAAAGGATTCTTTGGTAGAGGTGATCTTGGGGATGAGGCTGTTGATTATGAATTGCCCCTTTAAGAATGCTGTTAACACCTGTCAATCCATCATTTTCAGAAATTGTTTATGCTCTGATACTCAACAAATAATTAGATTCATGCAAAAAATGTGTACTTAATGTGCAAAGGGTCAACTTAAACTCCGTGTTTTGGCCCATTTTGTACATGAAAGCTAAATAAAGATTGTTTAGAATATAGAAATCAATGTCTAGAAGTGCATTTCTCACATTTCAGACTCTTTTAGATTGTCACACTGAATAACTCCTCTTTTTGACAGTCTTAGACTAAATGTCCTTGATTTGGCACTGAGGTTAATTGCTTTCACTTGAGTAAGCTTTCATACATCATTGATTCTATGTCTATTTGTACAGGTGACCTACATGTTAAAAGGTGAATCCAGTCATGAAGACTTTGCAGGACATGCCGGTGTCATCAAAGCAGGAGATCTACAGGTAAATAGCACATGCATCGCTATACCCCCTTTGATCCATTCATTTTGAAAAATGTGACTATGTGACCACAAGAATGCCCTCCTTTCCTGATAGGCTCCATAACCATACATTTTTGAAATACCCATGTGACCTAAAATTGGTCAAATGTTCTGGGTTTATCTCATAATTTAATGCAACAGTGACCCAAGTCCATGATACATACATACACTGGCATTTGTAAAGCGCCTTTTAACCAAAAGGATACAAAGCGCTGAGAAAGAGAAGGAAAAAAAGGAAGGAAGAGGACACAACCAACAATTTGGGAAAAGGTGACTTTTGATCGACTTCTTGAAAGAGACAATGGTGGTGGAGCCTCTGGCCACAGCAGGGAGCTTATTCCATAGGCGTGGCACTGAGGTAGAAAATGTCATATCGCCAGCCAGAGTACGGGTCCTTGGAGAGCTCAGGCGGATGGATGTAGAGGACCGAAGGGAGTAACCACATGCAGACGGCTTGTGAATGTGGAGGAGGGAAGAGATGTATTGCGGAGAGAGGCTATTCAGGGATTTGAAGGTATGGACAAGGGTGCGAAATTGGATGATATCCTTCCATTCCAAAGGAAGTATATTGCCTTAAAAAAAGTGTTACCAAAAAGTCAGAAGTCCAAAAATGGAGGCAAATGACAGTTTTAACAGATGCCTTCAAAGTAGCCCAATGAAGCAATGGCGTTGGTAACACAGCCTCCTTACAGTGATGACTGTAATGCCACTTTTAAAAGAATCAACCGTTTACTTCGGTAGGGCAGCATGGATTTGGGCCAGTGTTTGGATTGCAATATTAATTTTGTTTTCGTTCATAAAATTGCGTCATTTCGTCTTTCCTTGTCATATTTGTTTATCTTGAAAGCAATTGTAGTATCTTATAGGCCTCATAGTATCTTTATAGCCAACAGTAAAATCAAAATCAAATTGCAGAATCAATAAAAAGTGATATTGTCCATTATATAAGGCAAAGACTTGGGTCAATCATTTTACAAGCATTACCAATTTGTTTTGTAAGGGCAAAAGTAGTCACTTTTAAGAAGCTTCAGAATGACTGACAACTTGGATTGTTTATTGTTTATTTATGTTACAGTTTCTACCAAGATCTGATTTATATACATATGTTTACATTCTATTCATTTCTCATTTCAGTGGATGACAGCCGGACGAGGGATTGTCCACTCAGAGATGCCGGCAGATAATGGGGAAAATCACGGTCTCCAACTGTGGGTCAACTTGCCAAAAAAGTACAAAATGGTTGAACCAGAATATCAGGAACTACTCAGTAAAGACATACCAGTTGCAGAAAAAGATGGGGTCAAAGTTCGAGTTATTGCTGGGGAGTCACTTGGCAAAAAGGTTAGTAAAGCCTAAAAACAGAAAAACAGTTTCGTGCTGTACAGTACCCCACTGACTTTTATTTTTGTATTGCAAATTATGATATTTTTTAATCTGACAGTCTTTTTATGATTTTCATTAGTGTTTAATATTTTTACCAAAATAAAGTCAAAAACATTCAGCAATTGAATACAAGAAAACAGCTACAACAAGTTAAATAAAACCGTGTGATAAGTGAGCTAGTCCGTGACGTAGAATTTGGGGCCAAGCTACACAAGATCTACAGAGATCTACATCCCATTAATGCAGATTGCATTTACACAATGGAAGATCAGTCCTGATGTGGATAATAGCAGCGAATCAATTGCTTGTATATGGTCTGCTCCTACCAAGTTGCCTGTCAAATCCCGGGGAGAAGGGAAGGGGGGGTAACTGGGCATTCTGACTAACAGCTAGAGTGCTCAGCGCTCATGTGTACCATTGGATCTAGAACTAGATCAATGTGGATGCCAGCTCTTGTGTAGCTTGTCCCACAGTCCAGGTTATCTGTCCATTCTACCATATTCACTAAATATTTGATATGATAATTTGACAATAGTTGGATTGTGTTTATAATTTTTCAGCTATCTTTTTAGTAATTTTGGTCCATTATCCCCACTTCTGACTAGAGATTTTCTCAAGTTGATTGCAGATCAAATCCAGAGATTTATAAATATGAAACTACACAAGTCATTTACATTTTCTGTTTGAATTTTTTCAGTCTAAAGTAAGGACAAGGGTTCCAGTGTCATACCTAGACTTCACTCTCAAGGAAGGAGCTAAACTAGAGCAGCCCATTTCACCAGGGTTCACAGCATTTGTGTATGTGCTGTCAGGCCAAGCGACCTTTGGGTCTGGAGACAAAGCATCTGTAGGAGAGCCTCATCATACACTGGTCTTGTCTAAGGATGGTGATCATATTAGGGTGGAAAATAAGGTGAGTTTGTTATAACTCATCATGTGAATGCCCCAGACATGAATGCAAGAAAGTTTTATCTGTAATGGCTGCCATATGTTGCATCTGGGACTCTGAATTTCTTAATATACTTCCAGGTTACATTGAAACCTTGTCACTAGAAATGAGACAAAAACCTCAAAATTTCCCTCCCATATGTCAATGGTTCTAATTGAAGAACTTGGAACACATTATCCAAGTTCAAATGGTGGTGTGTTTTTTTTTGTCATTTTCTATTGGATATAACTTGTGACGTGACTGGTACAAAAGTTAATTGCAAGGTCTCAATAGATCTGTCCAACCGGACCTGTCCAATAGCTCAGAAGCTTGCAACTTAATAGATATAGTGGACACCAGACTGCCTATACTACCAAATGCAATGGTGTCGTCAGCTATGGGTCTCAAATTGGTGTTTTGGGGTCCATTCGAGTCCCGCCTTGATTGCAGGGATTTGTTTGTGTTTGGAGCAAACTGCACAAATATGACTTCAGGCGAACGTTATGCAAAATTACACTCAAATATAAGTGCTTACAGTTTTCTATATTCTTACATTTTAAGATGTGGTGCAACATATCATGAAAATGCAAACACTCCCAATGCGACCACATGTTGGAATAAAAATGGTGTTGAGTCTGTTATCTCCCCTCTAAATCATTTTTTTACTATACAGTTACTGAACCATTGCAGTAATTGTCTGCAGGCGACAGGGAATATTGCTGTGTATGGTACTTTTCATTGACATGTTTAAAGTATATGCAAATATTGGTATTCTATTTACAGGATAAAGAGCCTTGCCATTTTGTGTTAGTTACCGGTGAACCAATCAATGAACCAATCGTGCAATATGGTAAGATTCTTGCATTATTAGTCACATGGCTGCTCATGTCATATTCAGTCTACAGCCAGAGAAAGAAGAACCTTCCTTTTTTCCACAGGGGTGTACAGCTAATCTATGTTTTTCTCACGCAGTGAGAATGCCTTTACTTTGATCAATGGCCTCTTCAACAACAAATCTCTTTCTATATGTGCACAAGACTTTAGAGATGCATTGGACCTTGAAAGCTGTTAAGAGACTGCTTTGTGTAGATAGTTACCACTAAAATTCATATGGATATTTACGTGGTGTTGA
>JXSR01S010644.1:52137-66194 GCA_000969725.1 Ophiothrix spiculata
TTTGATAATAATTCAGTTTTGTACATATTTTTAAAATGTTTGGTGCTTTTGCAAAGTTTTAGATTTTTGTTTAATGAATTCCATAAATTGGGCCCTGCAACTCTTATAGCCTGATCAGAGTAAGCTTTTTTCTTTTATGAATACTATAGTCTAGAGCATTTCTTGTTCTGTATTTGTGTACTTGATTGTGTTTAGTGAAATATCCCGAAAAAGTTAATGGAAGAAGATTAGCTTGATGTTTATACATGAATATTCCCAATTCTACTTTAAAAGTGTCAAAAACATTTAAAATCTTATGTTTATAGAATAATGGTCCCATATGGCATCTATAATGTTCATATGAAATTGTTCTCATTGTTCCCATTTTTGCAGTTTGTATATTTTATCGAGGTAGGTTTTACATGCATTTCCCCATATCAGAACGCCATAATTGATATAAGGGAGTACAAGAGTGCAGTACAATGAATATAAAACATGTTGTGGTACAAAATGTTTCAATTTAGTTAATATTTCTAGATATTGTCTTAGTTATGGCATTGATATGATTTTTCCACGTCAGACTTTCATCGATAATTACACCCAGAAATTTTGTTGAGCCTACTCAAGCTAGTGATACGTTGTCTAATATTACATTAAGTTTATGTTTATCGTCAGAAACTGTATCCTTATTTGCAGCATCAATATATTTATTAGAGGCAACTGAAGTACCTAGCAACATGTAGTTTGTTTTACTAGCGTTTACAGATGGTTTGTTTGCTTTGAACCAATTGCTGATTTCGTTTAGCTCCTTGTTGATTTCTGTCATTTTGAATTCTATTTTCGGATGAGAATATAATAATGTTGTATCATCAGCAAACAAAATAATATCAAACAAAGAAGTAGTAGCAGCAATGTCATTTACATACAATATGAATAATAACAGACCCAGGATTGAACCTTGGGGTACTCCACAAGTTATATACTTATATTCGGAATTGCAAGATAAATAATGAACATATGGTTTTCTTCCACTGAGATAACTACGAAACCAGTCCAGAAGTATACCCCTAAAGCAATAAAATTCAAGTTTGTATAGAAGTATGTCATGATTAATCGTATCAAAAGCTTTTGATAAGTCTAAAAATATACCAAGTGTATTCTCGTTTTTTTCTACAATAATGGCCATATAAGTAGAATGATTTGAATGGAATCCGAATTGTTTTTCATTTAAAATCTCATATTTTTCCATAAATTCCATACATCTATTGATCATTCTGATAAGTCAATATCACCACTAATGATGCTATTGGTATTTTGTTCTTTTTTTGAGGGGTCTGTTTTTTAATTAGGATATCCATCCTATTTCTTTAGGTCCTGTAAACAAATTTGAGATTTATTTATTTATTTAAGTTTTCATTATACAGGGTAGCTTCTTCAGTGGCTAAGCACTGTCGACTCTCAGTATCAATAGCGTTGTTCCAAAGGTTGAGAGGCTACTGATGCTGTTGATTTGGCCTCATTGCCTAATTTGGGCAAATAAAGTTTTAAATTTACATAGCTCCCAGAGTATAGGGTGTTACATTTATTTTTATGTTGTATAAAACATACTGTTTATAAAAATTGAAAATATGAAATCTATATATGTATATAATTTTGTATAACATAATGTATGAGTATATATTCATGTTTAACATTTAGATAAATTATGTAAAGTGTATGTTTAATAATAAATATCCAACATGAAATAGTTAGTTATTTTAGTGTGTTTTATACCTTGTGTACACATCAGATATACAAGGGGTGTCAAAAAGTTTTGTAAGGTCACCCAGAAAGGAAGGAGCTATTATCAGCAAAATGTTTTCAGAAAAGTCACTTCTCCCTTTTGGTCTCAGTAAGATTTTTAATTTCATTCATTTTTCAAAATTCAAATGCTGGTAGATGTCAGGAACCTGTCCTGCTGTGTAAACCACCCCAGATAGCAAAACATGGTTGGGCCAATGTTGGCGCCGAGAGCGATATTGGGGAGCTGTTATGGGGAACATTACAATCTATGTGCAGATAGGGTGTTTGCACCGGCCATGCAGCCACCCTAGTTGAAGCGAAATGCATGTGACGGCTTCCTGATGGCAGCTTAATATTAATTGGCAACAGCGCTTTGCGTATATAGTAAAAGGCGCTATAAAAATCCCATTATTATTATTATTATGTACTTAAAGGGGCAATTCATGATCCACTTTTCACCCTCAAGGTCACCTCTATCAAAACTGAGTTTTTTAGCGTATAAGAATCCTCAAGTGGTATATGCTATGATCCCCAAACCATTCTTTCACATGTGCTTGCATTTGTGAGAAAATGTGTCATTTTCTAATTATTGTCGGGGCCCCGACAATAAATACAACACAGTAGTCTATGGGGATTCTCAAAATGCTGAAAAGCTTGTAACTTGGAAACAAACAGTCGGAATCAAGTGAAATTTTCATTATATATTTATGTTGTACTCTTCTTTTTATTTAGCTAGAAAAGAGGCCACATCAAAATCATGAATTGCACCTTTAAAACAATTCAATTTAAAATTTAATCACAACAAGGATAATATTCTATTTATAAAATTCTTTTATTATACTTTGATCAACACTAAATAGGCGGGAATTATGGGCTTTTCTTCATCCGCAAGTAAACATTATCCCACATACTCGTGCGCTGTAGATGCTGATGCTCGAGTCACATATACAGCGCTCTGTGTGTGTCCTAAACTAACTTTTCTGTGTCTTGTGTTCGTAGGTTAATGCGATACTTGGAAGCTAGCATGATTTGACCATTCTGTTGCTGTATGATTTGATGATCAGTTTAATTGCTTTTGATGTTACACACACTGCAATTTCATCCAACTCAGAATGAAAAGTGCTTGGAATACAGTAGAAACTCATTATAACAAAATCTGATATAAGAAAAGCCCTGTTATAAAGAAGTAATTTTCCTGTACCATTTTACTAATTTCTTTTGGGTTTTTTTATTGTTTTAAAAACCCTGATATAATGAAATTTTGGATATAAAGAAGTAATTTGTCTGTCCCCAGCAACTTCATTATAATGAGTTTCTACTGTATTATACATCCAGATACATCGACGTACATTCCAGGAGTAGAGATTGAGTCTACATGATGAGGTGTCAACCAGTTGTGCATTCACGCTGCATGTTCAACTGCATGTATGTATTTCCCTTGAATTGAGGACCCTAGAACTAGAAGGGGGTTAAGTCACATTGAGTACAAACTGAGAAAACGGCACAAACATAAAATCATTTGTGTAGTCTTGAATGGTATTGCTGTATTTCGCAGTGACTTTTACGCATGTTCTGATCATCAAATTACTACAAAACTTTTACAGAATGTAGAAAAGAGAATTCTGTAGCAGGAAATTGACACGACAAAATTTTCTTTTAGTTCTAGGGTCCTCAATTTTTACCTATGCGTCCTTGTCGATCTTATACTCATAGCATAGACATTTTCAAAACACAACTTTCCAAGAATTTCCGAAGCTGATTTTACACTTTCCGGCAATTGCCGACAGAAAAAGTGACTGATCTTCAACACAATAACCAGAATGTTAAGTTGGCATTCTCATTAATTGGTTGCGTACGAATTCGAACTTGTAATAAGCGTTAGCACTATAGAGTCACTTTTAGTGTGATATCCCTGATGTGACTTGAAATCTTGAGCTTAATTGGCCAATTTCAAATGGAAATTTCACTCTTTGTGTCAGTGAGCGTATGGTACCATCAGCCAAAAGTTGTTCAGAATTAGTGTATCTAATAATGTGTGGGTCTGGTTCTATTTATTTTTCACTTTTATTGCACTGAAAAAGCAAAAGAATTTTCGGAAAATGTTGTTTACAAAAACATATACTGTAAATGCCAATATTTTCGCGCTCAGTAATTTTCGCGCACTGCCAATTTTGGGACATTTAGCACGTTTTTATTTTCGTGCAGGTGAACATTGGCCGAGTTATTATGAAATTTCCTTAATAACAAAGGCACATTTATTTTAGAGGTGCATTTATTTTTGCGCTAAACCAATTTTGCGCGAAAAGCGCAGAATTAAATGTACCGCGAGAAATACCGCTTATACAGTATGCTAATGAGCTCGTAAGGCCATGTGATTTTGAAAAGGTCTATTGGATGTACATCCCAGGAATCTACATGGATGTATATATCCTAAGCTCTTGTGTAGCTGGCCCCACATTGTCCCCAATTGTCACTCGCCATACACACAATAACAATTTGGTTTTGCTTAGTGGCCGTATCAGTGACCTTGTGTTTGTCAGATGCTCCCTGTGTTAGGTGAGTGTCAATTGGGATGATGGAACACGTAACAAGGGAATATGCAACTGAGGAACAGCCAATGGATACAGGGCCTTATGGACATAGCTGTGCTGCAGGTCAAAGGTAACATGTGCAGCAGGTACAACCTATGGATACAGCCACTAAGCAACACATTTGACACAAATTATATATCTGGCCGCCATTTTGAAACGGAATGATGCATTTTTAATTTTTGCTTCATATGAATTGTACTGAGTTGGTGTATCACTGTGCACAGTTTTAACGATAAAAAATGTGGAGAACATTGTATGTAAAGCGATCAAAATTCAGGGTCCATATGGACACCCCCCCCCCCTTGTGCACTATTGGGATTCTAAAACACCTGATGCACTTAAGTGTTAAAATATATCAATGCTGATCAAGATGGTAGATCTGTCTGACAGACTAAAATAAAAGTCCACGCTGGAATCTATACAACAATTAAAATATTAAACAAGTTAAAAAAAGGTAATTGTATGTTATTAAAAAAAAACTGATTTGTTTCGACTGAAGTCAAGGATATTCCAAGAAAGCCTCTCACAGAAGCATATTTCCCTTTTGGTCCTTTAAGAGAGTGCAATTAAAAAGACGTTCATAGGAAATGAAACCAGATTATTTGAAGGAAACCCACAGCAATGCTGTGACAATCATAACCTCTTGTCCTTGTTGACTTCTTTTAGTTTTGCATTTTTTGTAGCGCTATTGACAGAGCAAGTTTCTTTCTATCACAATGTTTGTCAAAAGAGTTGAATTTCTGTCCCAATTTCATGAATAGCTGCTGCATGCCTTTTTTAGTACATTACATTTTTAGTGGCACTATTGGCCAGAAGGCAGGTCTCTTTCTATCATAATGTCTGTCAAATTGAAGTTGAATAGCTGTCTCCATCCCATGAATAGCTGCTGCATGCCTTCCATACAACTCCTGCAGGTTAAATATACAGAAAAATTATTTCTAAAAATTAACCAACGTTAACTTTTAGCTAATTTTTTGAATCTAATCCTGACAGCACACTTGATACAAAACCTACAAGAATTGCTACAGGATATTACATTCACTTACTCTCTCACTGCCTAATGATAAAGAAGCTGCAACTTTTATTGCCTGGAAAAGGAATTCTAAACAAATCTGCCCTGCGAACCATAGGCATGAGAATGGTGTTTTGGTTTTCATAAGACTAATTTAATATTCTTTGGTTTTATACATTTTGGACTATTTTCAGCTTTTTGTTGAAGGTTCATTATCAAAAATATAATTACCAGGGCCCATATTCTTTAAACACTGTTAACTCTAGTTGGCTGCTAACCTATTGTATGGTATACAAAGAGTTAGCAGCCAACTAGAGTTAGCAGTGTTTCATAAATATGGGCCCAGGAGGTTAAAGCACAGTAACTGTTTGTGACAGTACTGATTTGGAATTCCTATAATATATGGCTACCAAGGTTAGTGTATTTTTAATTGCTGGCTTAATTTGATTATAAGAATATCAATCAAAAGTACTGATCAAGTTGCAATACAGCATTTAATGGCTATTTTGAGTTCAATTCGGCGTTCTAGTGCCGGCTGGCAAAGCCTTAAATACCCTTGATTGCTGGTTAATTTGGCCAGTGCTGATCCTGCTGACCAGTGACCAGTATAAAAGTGACAACCATGATGGTACCATGCAGGCGCCACACCACAAAATAGCTTCCCACTGACTTACTGTACAAAATGGCTTCCTAAAAACACCCGAAAACTCAATAATAAAGCAACTGGTTGCTTCATTCAACACTGCCTTTTCTCAATTGATTATGATCTCTTCTAACACAAAATGATGATAAAAGTACACTATCAAGGCAAAATTTTCAAGATACTGGACGCTAAAGTAATAACGGCCCCATCACTGACAGCCAAATTTTGTATTACCAGAATCAGATGCAAATTAAGGAAAAGCCTTTAAATTTTACCAAAGTAATCTGGAGATCACAAATGGCATTCGAGCATCTTTAAATAGACCTAACTCTATAATTAGAACAAAATATTGACCAAATATATTGCTCTTCCTTTGAGGTCCTCATTTAGGAGAGGGCAGTAAATTTTGCCGATTTTAGAAATGCCGGATTGCGAAAGCTAGTTATTTAGTGTAGTCTTGCTAAACCTCTTTTTATCACAAAATCTTTATCTTTCCTCTAAAACAGTGAACTTAAAGAACCTGATCAGTGGAAGTCAGATGACGGAGACTAACCTTCATCTCAGCAATCCTCCTGGCCCCTGGTCTTTCCTTAGGCGCCATCGTCATCACATCTTCCTGGCTTTCACTCTCACTACCAGAGGCTTCACTTTCAGACCTCTCTACGTTATCATTAACCACCCTAATGTCCATATCATCCAATGGTGACCCTGCAACTGGTGTACTTTCTGTATTTTGCAAAGTCTTAACTGGATCGCCAGTAAACACCTTGCCTTTTTTCCTAGCCTTATCTCGCTGACGACGGAATTCTTCAGTTGTTGCGATAAATTGCTTCATTTCTTCACTAAATTCAAGTTCATAGCTATCATCCTGACTGGTTCCTTCACTCCTATTCTTGTCAATGTTCCTTCTCTTGGCTCTTCTTTTGGAACGTAAACTCTTGCGATGAGTTCTTCGTTTTTTATGTCTTACATGTCCAGGGTGGTGGTTGCCCGGTTGCATGGCTGACTGCCAATATTGCTGTTCATAACTAGTGCATGAGGTGGAGGGAAAAAAATAAATACATTATTGAAGTAAAGGGCGAGATCCTACTAAGCACAAGAAAGCAAATAAAAACTGAACAGGTAATGAATTAATGAATATCATTAGCATATACTAGTGGCTGATCTAGGATCTGAAGTTTTACCGGAGGGGGGGGGGGGGTGCTGAGAGGGTATTTGTAAGGTTAGTACATGTCGAAAATTATCCAAATTAGGCTGATTTTGCAGGATTTAGACAATTTTACCCTTATTTTAAGGAATTAAATTTTTTTAATTTCAAAGGCTTATCGGAAGACTAAAATCAATCGGAAGATGGATACTTTATGCAAATACCCATAAGACTTTTGACTGTATCTGCAAATAATACCTGTTTTGATGCTGGTTTAACACTGCTTGGCTATCATTACAGTATTGTTTCCATGACGACGTATACTCAGCCATCCATTTCTGTACTTCTTCATAATGCTGTAGGTATCTGGAATATTTAGGGTCAGCCATCCAAGAAGCCATTGCTGCAGCTGGTATGGTATGAGGGGAATCAGCAGCAGCACCTTCCATGATTTCTGATCGCCAAATGCAACTGAAAATTAGAAATACCAAAATGAATCATTTATTCTACAAAGTATTTATCACTGTTATGTGTTCCCAGCACGAAGACTTGAAAGGGGATTTCTCTTTTGGTCTAGGCCATTAATAAGTACATTTCCCTTTTCAACTGGTAAAGTGTGCAAGTACTCCTAACAATGAGTTTTCCCTAATAAGTCAAACTTATACACATGTACCAATAGGGTACATTTTAAGGGCACAAGGGGCACAGCAGTTTTGGAAGCGGGAAAGTCAATAAATTGCAAGGGCATTTGCGATCTAGCCTATTTTAAGAAGGGCACACAGCACTTTGTCAAAATGGAAAGGGCATCAATGGAGTTCTTCCTGGATGAGAAATAAACAAAGGAATAAACTAATAAAATACTCAAAATATCATACAGTATCTATTCCAGTTAATATTGCAATAGAATATTAAATATTTCATGAAGAAAATGATCAATGGCGGTACATATTGCGCCGCCTGACAGCTCATAAAATATGCACACTCAGCAGCATAAAAGCTGCACTGGTGTGTCAGCATGTGTTTGCAGTAGGCTTAAAACTTCGCCAGTTTTCAACCTTTGCTGCATTTTTTATGACAATGGGATTGCCGTTTGCAGTTCAGAAAATTGTCATTCCTACACAACCACTTTATAGCCACCTCTTTTATAATTTGAGCATTTCACCAGTCTATTCAATTCTCTTATTTTCGTACATTTTGATGATAATGCGGGCAGCCATATTGTTTTCATTCTGACTTTATTTTGACCTTCTGCACAGAGGGTCTGTGCATGTCTCATCATCTCTATGGCACACAATGGCATGCTTTTACCCATAGTGAATTTATCAATGATCGATAACTTGTATGACTGTGTAAGCGCCAGGATTATGTACCTGTTGTCATTTTGAAAATCAAAAATTTATCAAGAAAATAACAATTTGTACAATTTCATTTCGATATTTTTCCAATTATTTATTTGGTGCAAAATCATGTCAGCATGCATTTTGTGAATATATGGCATGGGAATGGAGGGGAAAGTGCACTCGCAATATTAAACCAAAAGGGCACAGCAGTAACTGCCTTTGGTTTTCTATTATTTTTAGAGGCATTGCAGCAACAGCGTGGGGTACCCGTCAGTTAAAATTTACCTTGTCTACCGAATTATAATAAACAATGTGATTGACTAGAACCATTTAATAAATTATTGGCCATTCCAATGACAACAGCCATTTTGATGAATGAAGGTCATCACATGACATTTTAATAGGAACTTAGGATTTGGCTTTTGGCATGCTAGGAGGATAATTGCAAATAAGCAAGATGTCTGCCATGTAAATAAAAATTGTTAAATCATCTCCGATGTTCAGCTATGGTTTAGCTTTAGCTTTCTGCAAATGAAGGAAGCAGCCCGCAACCCATGGTCCGCAGCCCGTATTTTTGCAGCCTGCAACCAGCAATTTAGCACAACCCGAGTGCACAGACTTCCGATGTTTATCACTGCATGCATTTAGGGACAGCTACGTCCATGAACCGCTAACTGTTAATCAAATTCTGAAAAATAGCAGTCCTTTTGATATATTCATTATACGAAAAAGAAAAAAAAAATGAACTCTACAACTTGCTCGAGAAACACAAGTTGAGGCAAGCTGTATATTATTATAGTCTATCACATAACGGTAATTTGTGCATAAATGAAAAATACTGATTGTACTTGAAAAACCAGTAATTGCTTTTTCCATATTCATGAAAGAAACCTTTTTGAATTAAATTTATGAAAATCACACTGTTCAGATCAGAGAAATCAAACATGATGTTTTGTTTGTTTACATCAGTTACCATTTGTAAACATATCTTAAAACATCATTTTTGTGTAATGACAACTTCGGGAAGTGTTTATAATAGGCAAATTTAGTATAAATATCCTTTGTCATGTTTGTGGAGTTTTGCAGTTCGTATTTGATACATATGATTATTTTTTGGGATATTGGGTATGTGCACTTATGTGATAGGTTTGATTGCAGAGCTAGCTTCTGGCAGTGGTACCAATACCACTGCCAGAAATAATCTACAACATCAAAAGCATACTTGTGTATTCTGTATTAATTCCGGTATGAAATATGCAAAAAAACTAACTAGTTGGCAGCCCTTTGACAAGTTGCATTTTGGCGATTTACACAAGGATTTTAATTAAAATATTGGCTTGATTTTAACCCTAAGGCAATTTTTCCCAAAAATATCCAGAGATATTCTTTAAAATTTAAAATGAAAAGTGGCATCCCTGCTTGTAGAATATCAACATATTTCCATTACTACATATTTATCACTTTTACCTCTTCTCTAGTGAATTTTAGTCCAAAGATTGGGTTCATTTACAATTTGGTGGCAGTGGTGGGATTTGAAACCACACCATAAAAAATCCCCAAAAACTACCATTCAAATGTAACTGCCCTCCCCATTTACTTTTCCACTACCAGTTATCAGTATCACCAACACCAAATAAATGTACACAAAATTTCATTAAGTAGTTTACTGCAGGGGTGTGAGTAGCTCGATATAGCGCTGTGTCTCTTCTGTCCAATAGACAGAGATTAAACGGAGATTGTCAGCGATCGAGTATTAATTGCTGAGCACCTCAGGCGAGGGTGTGAGCAGCTTTTTAGCTGATTTCAGCTTTTTTAATGGCTTCAAAAGATTCATAATTTGAGCTTTTTCTTTCATTTTCAGCCTCTTTTTGGCATTTTGGCACCATTTTCAGCTCTTTTTATCACCTGACTCTCACACTCCTGTTACTGAGAAAAACATCATGTAGCATGACATGCATGATTAGACTATTAGCTTTAAAATACACATTTTCATATAAATGTCTTTAAGCTTACCTTTGAAAACCGATCAATACAAACAGGTGCAGTTGAAGGAATAGTTTGCAATGAAAGCTTACTCAAATTATTTGAAAATATCATTCATTATGTAGACATTATCAACCTACAACCATCAACACACGTACACGCGTCTCATGCAGGTATATGATGCGTTTTCTACTTTTCACTTGCAGCGCACACCACTAAATATCTTCATATCTGTTTACGGCAGATGTCTCATATAAGAAGTCACGTATATGCATGTTACTGCAACGACGGACTTTTTTATAGTCTGTAAGTCTGAGTGTGTGTGTGTGTGCCAATAAAAACGCAAGATTCTGTGTGTGTTTCATAGAGCTCTATCTATATAGCTCCATTGTGTGTGTTTTTCTAAGACAATTACGCTATTCATAACGCAAGAATTAATTGTGCCGCGTGCATTTTCTGCGGCATCATCAATAAACTTTTTATCATCGTGTATTTTAGACCTTTGGTTCAAAAGTTTTGACAAGTTGTGTGAAGCCCTCAATAATTGAGAAGTTTTATAAACTCATTCCATAATCAATACTATAATTTTTTTTAAAAAAATGGGGGGGATACCATCATGCAACTTCGCTTATTGCAGTTTTGATGTTATAAATAAATATTTAAAAAAAAACTTACAAAAAACGTTTTTTGTATGAAACCAACTTTTTTGAGTACGGTAGGCCTACCCCGCCCCCGGGGAGTTCCATTTTCAATGTGCTGTAGGCCTATCTCCGGACAGGAGTATTCAATAAAAAGCACGATGAAGGGCAGAAACTGTATTTCAACATCATTGATGGTTTTATAATAAAGGATTTTTGGTCCTTTAGCTATTTTCCCAACAGATCAAATTTCAAGGGATTGCATGCCCATGATTTTCCCAAATTTGAACAAGACTACAGAATACCTACCATGATAGTGCAAACACATTTGGAAGTCAACAATTAACATAATTCCCGGCATAATTCTTATAAAGTTCAACCCATGATTGTTCTCACCCTTACACATTGGTGTCCTTTCCCAGACTGTAATTAAATTAAGTGAAAACGTATTAATTAATTAATTTATCTATTTATTTCATTTTTATTTACTTATTTAACTGTTTTGTATTTAACTTAATTTTCCGGACAAATGTGTTTATTTTGACCAGTCTCCAACTTGAGCTTCATCTCTAAGATGAATGAACGCGTAGTATGTACTGTATGTGATCAACTTCATGCTCATCTTGCCGCCAACGAACTCTATGCTCCTCATCAATCAGCTTATCATATCGCCCAAATTGCAGCACGGAAACTGCTCTACTTCGCCTGCAAAACAACCTCCTTTGTTCAGTTGATAGCAAGAAAGATGTCGTACTAGTCCTTCTCGATCTTTCTGTGCCGGGCATTCGATACGCTGGACCATAAAACACTCCTAAATCGAATGCATGTCAGATATGGAATAACTGGCACAGCTTGAAGTGGTTTGATTCGTATATTTCGGATAGAGTTCAGACTGTTGCAATTGGACCCAACATCCCAAGTCCAAATAAGTTGATATATGGCGTACCCCAAGGTGCAGTGGTCGGACCATCTAAATTCACTATGTCCACCGCTCCGCTTGAAGATGTTATATCAAAATGTGGCATTAATGTACTCTCCTATACGCGGATGACACACAACAAAACATGGATGTGTGAAAACAAGTTGAAACTCAACGCTAGTAAAACTGAGAGTAAGGCGCTTATAAATGCGTGTTATTATTATTAAAAACCGCCTATTTTTGACTTCAATCTTCAATCAATCTTCAATCTTTATTTCCATAAAAACTTGACATCAAAATAACATAAATAAATACAAAAATCACAAACAAAACAAAGGTTATATGGAGGAGAAGACAGGAGGGCCAATAAGGCCTGTGATTTGCCTACCCCTAAAAACAAAGTTCCACACACGATCAGACCATGGAGCTATGATCAGACTTAGTTTGATTTTTAATTGGGATCGAAAGTGTCTAATTGAAATAGCAGAATGAATTGGTTTTGGAAGTGAATTCCATAATATTGGGCCACAGGTTCGAAAAGAATGATCTGAAAAGGCTTTCTTGTTTCTTGTATGGTTGAAATCATTTAGATGTCTAGTTGGGTTCATGGATGTCTGAGCGTCTGGTGAAATAATTTTGAAAAGAAACAGGTAGTTCATTGTTGGAAAACTTATACATCAATACAGCAAGTTCCATCGAATATATATCATTAACAGTCAGTAAATTATGCTCAGTGGCAAACAAAGGATTAGCATGACTCCTATATTGAGCACCAGATATGGTTCTGATTGCCCATTTTTGAAGCTTCACCAATTTGTCCATGTATGATTTGCATGTATTTCCCCAAACAAGAATTCCATAATTTAAATAGGGCAAAACCAAAGTGCAATAAAGCGTGTGAAGTATGCGTCCCGGGAGAACATATTTTAATTTATTCATTACGCCAATATTTCTTGAGATTGTTTTTGATATGCAATCAATATGGTTTTTCCAAGTTAAGCATTCATCAATAAGTACACCCAAAAATTTTGTAAATTTTACTCTTTCAAGTTGTGTATTATTAAGAGTAACAATGATTCCTTCTAGAGATTTACATGTTGTCATATGAGGTGTACCAAGTATCATAAAATTTGTTTTGCTTGCATTGACTGATAATTTGTTTGCCTTAAACCAATTGTTTACTTCTTCTAATTCTTTGTTTACCATATCAATTTGACTAGTTATATCTTTATGGGAAAACACAATTGTGGTGTCATCTGCAAACAGTATAAATTGAAGTACATCAGATGAATTAATAATATCATTAACATAAAGTATGAAAAGAAGGGGGCCAAGTATTGATCCTTATGGTACCCCACAAACGATGTTTCTTAAGGGGGGAAAGCACATCACTCATTGTTGCGTTTTTGCAAATTTATTTTGTACCATAACTTTTGAACAAAGTGCTTAAAGTTAATAAAAGTATACATTTCCAGAAAGGAATTTTCACAAGGAACATGATAGTGATGTTGATTTTTAACCAAAAAACACATTTTTTGAGAAAATCACGAAAAACACATTTTTTGGCCATTTGGGTTTCCAACCAAGCTAAAAATAACATTTTTTTTAAAAATGACCTAGGAATGGGTATTTCAATTCTAAACACTCACTCGCATGTTGCGTCTTTTTTACTTTTATGGATTTTGGCCAATTTTTTGATACTCATGCCAAATAAGGTCAAAAATTCACTTTTTTCCATTTTTGGCCATTTTTTGACCTTATTTGGGATAAAAATCAAAAAATTGGCCAAAATCCAAAAGCTAATTGATAAGCAGAATATCATGATCAATGGTATCGAAAGCTTTGGATAAATCTAAGCATTCATCAATAAACAAGAATAAGCCAATTGTTGTTTCCTCATTTTCAACTGCAGAATTGATCTTATCAGTCAGTTGAGTAATAGCCATAGAAGTTGAATGATTCGGTCGGAAACCAAATTGCTTGTCATTGAGGATTTCGTGGGAGTCAATATAGTCTAAACATC
>JXSR01S010645.1:11469-23120 GCA_000969725.1 Ophiothrix spiculata
ACTCGTTGATGGTGGTGGTCTGTACACGGTAAAAAGTCGAACAGCTGAAGAATTTGACGCAATAGTGATATCCATATGTTCAAACGACGAGAATGCAAGAGGTTTATTGATGGTGATGTTAAAACCTTTGCGAATCAAGATACCAACACCGCCGCCCCGCTTAAGTCTAGGGACGTGATGGAAATCGTAATTAGGCAAAGCATTCCTTAAATCCGAAAGTAGACGATTGTCTCTACTGTCGCCAGTTAGCCAACTTTCAACGATTGCAAGGATATCTAGTTTTTCAGATATTACAAAGTCAATTATGAGTGGAGCCTTGCATGGTTTTTTCATACTGCGTGCATTCCATATTGCATATCTAGCTTGCGGCAAGCAGTGGCTCACTTTTTGAACACATTGAAGATTACTGCGATTTACAGTTCTATTTGTATGGCGTTTTTCATAGTAACAATTTTAGTTATTATATTTCGCTGTTTTGTCTTCATAGAATGGTGACACTGCACTTATAATAGCGTCGAGAAAGTACGACATTAACATTATCAAGTGTCTAATTCATGATGGGAAAGCATCATTAGACTTCCAGAATAAGGCAAGTTTGTACTTTTTTATTAACAGTGATATTTTTAAATGCTGATAACTAATTGCTTATCTTTATTTGCTAAGACATTTTATGTACCAGTTACATAGGCTTAACACAAAAGTCTTATGTGACAGTAAGAACCATTTTGGGGTATTATCATAAGGAAATATTACTAATTCAGCAGCCGTCCAGAGTATTCGAATAAATTTTGATTTCATTATTAATGTATGGAATATATTTAGTGTGAGCTTTAAGGCCCAAGTGTTTAATTTGAATAAAAGCACGATGCATTCCATACATTTATGTAATCATGGTCATGATGGTACTCAACATTATTCGGATACTCTGTACGTTTAGGATTAGCAATCTCCGAGTAACCCCTCCTTGATTTCTTTTCCAGGACATGCAAACAGCTCTCCATCTTGCAACTTCCATCAATGCAGTTCACACAACAGTATTTCTTATAGAATGTGGTGCAAATCTTAATTTGAAAGACAAGGTAAGTCAAAACACAATAGAAATCAAACATACGTCTCAGTTTACATTTATTCAATCAATCAATCAATCAATCAATCAAACACCTTGTTTAAACTTGGTACTTGGTACCAAGTAAGCTGAAAGAAGCTTCAATTGCATGTGATTTATTATGAACGAATTATATTCACAGCAATCAAAATTTACAGCAAGTGCATTTATTTTGTTACATTTTCATGCCAACTTGAATCGTATGCAAATTTATCAACCTTATGAAAAAAAAAACCCATTGAATTTCACAATTGTGGATACACACTGTATTAAACTATGGTCAAAATACTTCGTAGAATTGTTGCAAATAGTGTATTCACTTTATTGATCAAAATTTGATACCTTTGTAGGAACATTTACTGTTTTACTCTCTTCTTTCTTATACAATTTTTCAGAACAATGCAAAGGCATTAGATGTCATCGATTTTAGCAAAGAATATAACATAGTCTTTAAGAAAGCTATTGATGTAAGTACTTGATCAGATAATGGAGAGTTTGCGATCATCAAGAACGCGAACGCGAACGCGAACTTATACGTGAGTTCTATTGAAATTCAGCCAACCATTACCTGCTTGAACAGTACAGCACACCGTATATTGCAGAATTTCACGTACACTGTTACGTGAATACTAATCACTTAATCGATGTCCCCTATACTATTGTTTTAAATAAAAGCTATATCAAAATCAGATAAACACATGCAAGAATAATGTACAGACATACATATCCAGCACTTATATAAGTTTTATTGCGTTTGGTTGTAAAGATTACGGGTTGCAAACTTCGCGCTTACACGTACACACCCGTAAGTAGGGATTTTCTGATTTTGCATTGACTTCTATGTCAAAGTCTTAAGTTCTACACATCTGCTTGCGAAAGCCAATCCCCTGAACGTGAACGATCAATAATACGTGAATAGCAGCAACATATGTTGAAATAACCGTTTGAAAATGATTTCTTTAGCTTAAGAATTTACGCCCTCGATCAGATATATCTATGGATCATGACCAGCTATGACAATTATGAGACGAGGGCGGCATCATGAAACATTCACAATAGGCAATCGTTGCACTAATCAAAAACTCTTTGCTAAGAGGGCGACATAATGAAATATACATAGGCAATCTATGGTATTGCGCGTTGGCGTGAACCGTTACGATGAACGTGAGTTAAAAATGTTTGTGTACCCCGCCCCGTGAAACGTGGTAATCGCAAACTCTCTATTACCAGACAGTTACCTTTATTATTATGCACTGAAAGTTGCTATGATGTTAGCTATAACAGTGCGAATACTTAGTAAGCAGAAACATATTTCAAGATAACACTTTGTCAAAAAGTAGTAAGACACATGCACTGACTAATTACACTGCCCTGCCAAGGTCAATAAAAAAGAAACACTTTTTAAGCTATAGTTCAATTCATTTTCTGCTTTGAAACTTCTTTTTTATTGGTTTCAGGGAAATACCAAGTATGTGATGTTTTGGTTTATGTGACCATTCATAAGACAAAATCATTAAATTTGAAAAAAAAAATCAAACCGAAGTACCTTAAATAGACTATTCCTATATAATTGAATGTTAAGATAAAATCACTTTAGAAATGATGATTGGCAAATATTATATTAATACCAGAGTATGTGCATCATTAATTTTTATTAGCAATTAATAACATAGGCAGGTATAGACGCCATTACCCTTGTCCTCCGGGACAATCTCTTTTACATCTTTTGCGGTCATTTTTATGAAAAAATTAGCGGGACCACGTACCTAAGGTGGGGTTAGGGTAGGCCGTCAAAGTTGGGGTGTAGGGGTGGGGGTTGTGAAATCCCGGAAATTTTAAGTCGCCATTTTGAAAAATGTATGCATGTTATAATAGCCAAAATTACAAAGCCACATATGATAATATGAACTATATTGTTTTTTATTCAATCACCA
The DNA here is from genome assembly GCA_000969725.1 of Ophiothrix spiculata. Classification (NCBI taxonomy): domain Eukaryota; kingdom Metazoa; phylum Echinodermata; class Ophiuroidea; order Amphilepidida; family Ophiotrichidae; genus Ophiothrix; species Ophiothrix spiculata. The sequence goes on from JXSR01S010645.1 coordinate 14,509, forward strand.
CTAAGCTTTATTTCAAAGCAAACTTAAAATTCTATTTCATGGGACCTTTAAGCATGATTGTCTTAAATGAAGCTTTATTTCAAAGCAAACTTAAAATTCTATTTCATGGGACCTTTAAGCATGATTGTCTTAAATGAAATAATTTACTACTCATCAAGCAAAACCAAATTTAATAAATGTGATGGCTAACCCCGAAAAGGGGGACTTTGCGACAGAACACTTTTCAAGAAACTTTAGAAATAGGCAGCAAAAAATAAAGACAATAATAAGAATATCTAGCAAAATTTTCGGTTTAAATTGTGATCACCTTGATTAATTTCAACAAGCAATGTGTCATTTTACAGCTTAGAAAATGTTGTAACAGTTGAAATGATAAAATCAATATTGATACCATCTGCAAAGTCCCCCCCCCCCCGTTTCGGGGTGATCCATATCACAAATATGAAAAATAGATATTCTATCAGCACATACGGACATATACAAAGTTTAGTTACAAAGTTCGTCGCTCAGAATTTGATAGGGCCAGTTTGTTTAAAGATAAAATACATGTAGAAAACTAATATTATTTTAACCTTTTTCGAATTGCTACACGCCCTTCGTTATTGCCCATAAGTTGGATTAAAATATCTTTACCACTTTTTTATGTAAATGTCGATTTATGAGGCAAAATATCTAGAACTGATGTTGCTGTTGGTCAGATTTGATAGGTAATAAACACTCTTAAAAAGAAAGGATCAAATTGATCCGATAAAGTATCAAATATGAGCTTACCCCTTTCTCCTCAAATTTGATCCTTTTCGGATCAAACACACTCTTTTTTGATCCGAAAAGGATCAAATATGAGGAAAATTTGGATCAAAATTGATCCGGAAAAGGGTAAGCTCATATTTGATACTTTATCGGATCAATTTGATCCTTTCTTTTTAAGAGTGTAGTTGAGCGCGAAATGGAGCTTCGAATGTGATCAATTTTCTCATGTACCGGTTGGGGCAACAACACAAATTGGTAAAAAACGTGATTTTGAGGTCAAAGGTCAAATGTGATTTGACAACGCCTGGTTCAAGGTCACTTCACCTCTAAAGCTAATTGGTCATGCACTCTTAGAAAGGAAGGATCAAATATGAGACAAAAAGGATCAATTTTGATCCTTTTTAGGTATCAAATATGAGCTTACCCTTTAAGGATCAAAGTGATCCAAAAATAAGGATCAAAATTCTTGATCCGAAAAAAAGGATCAAATATTTCTTATAAAAAAGATCTGCCTAAAAACATCTCACTGAAGTGACCCTAGCAGGGTTTGAACCCACGCCGCTTTTACACCATTTAACTACGAGACCAACGCTCTAACCACTCGGCCACGAAACAGGCAGTTATCAAGTGTGATGAAATCATCGTATTTATTCCATTGTATACATTCCCGGCGCTATGTAGTGGATATGGGATGTACTCAAATATGAAACAAAAGATCACGTTAGATCCAAACGCGGTATCAAATATGAGCTCATCCTTTCCGTATCAAAGTAATCCAGAAATACGGATCAAAACTTTGATATTGTAATCAAAAAGGATCAAAATAAAATGATCCTAAAATCGGATCAAAAATGATCCTGGTGAATTTGATCCATTTGTATATATATTGATCCGAAGAAGGATCAAAACAATCCACATTGGATCAAAAGTGATCCTTAAAGGATCAAAATAAAATGATCCGGAAAACTACTCGTATATTTGATCCCGGCCTTCTAAGAGTGTACGGAATGTGTTCATAGAGTAATATTCATAAACTAGTGATTAAATGTCTTCGTCACGCTTGACTGCGCCTATTGAATGCTTGGAACCAAAACATAAAATGATCACCAACGCCCGTCAATATACAGAAATAGGTTTGTAGTGAATTTTGAATGGTCTCTGTCGGTATATAACATCTTAAAATCCTTTTTAAATTCTATGATACCTTCAGTATTCATCAAATCAATTTTTTTGGCTGAAAGAGAGTTGGGAAGGGTCATTTACGTCACTTTATTATTTGGAACGACATGGCAGATAGTTCAGCGTAGGTGTTGGATATAGCAGTCACACATATGTAAATGCTTACTGCTTAAATGTTGTTTGATATCGAAGTTCATAGTTGGCAACATCGATTATTTGCATATTTAATGTGTTACCATGACAACATTTAATTAATTAGACTTTCTTACAGTTTATCACAGTTAAAAATGAAATGTTACACATCATATCCCTTGTTTCATTTTGAGTTTTAATAGTTCTGGAGTATTTATACAAAGACTAAATGCCCTTAAAGTATCAGATTTGGCACATATTATCAAACACGCCTATAGGGGAGGTTTTTTGTGAATAACGCCAAGTACGCCATTTAGGGTTACTAAATTTGATGGTGTGCTTTACGCCATGAGGGGTCAACAAACTGAGAATTAGAAACTGTTTATTATTCGCCTCTAATCTCTCTCTTTATCAGTATCTATATGCGAGGGTTTAAAGTACATTCAAAATTGACCGTAAGCGCCATCATTACGATAATAATAAATGTGATGACTCACGCCGAAAAGGGGGACTTTGCGACAGAATATTTTTCGAGAAACTGGTGAAAATAGGTGGCAAAAATAAAGAAAATAATAAGAATTCCCAGCAGATTTTCTGTTGTAAAATTTGATTGCCGTGATAAATTTCGACAAATAAGGTGTCATTTTAAAGATTAAAAATTATGTAAAAGATGAAATGATAAACTCAAAATTGATATCATCTGCAAAGTCCCCCCCCCCCTTTCGGTGTGAGTTATTACAAATATGCTCTGGAAACTGATAACATGTATGATATGTTTAAAAATGCACAAAATAAGGTTATTTTTAAAATTGGTTGTGACTAGCGCTTATTTTTGTTTTAATTAAACCAAGCGCATAACAATTTACGTAAACTTTTATACACATGTCACATTGATATTTGTGCTTTGTGCACCTATTTCTCCATATTGCCACAAAATTCCAGGTGCAAAAATCATGTTTGTTATCGGTGATTCTTTATTTTATTTAATGATAACAGAAAACAAGCGTAGGTGCCTCAAATATCCACATTATAATGCTTACAGGTTGACGTTGTGATTCATCTGTGATTTTTTGGTAAGTACAATATGTTGTTTCTAATGCTTCTTTTTCTTTGAAATCCACCTCAAAGATCAACAGACAAGTTATTTTCACTTAGAGGGCTAAAACATAGAATATACAAATAGAACGAGCCATGGTAAAGAGGAGTAAGTATGTTTATTTCTAACAAATTCAAATACAAACTGTGAGATGTCCTTTGTCATTATTATGAATCATCTTTTATAGAAATTGAAAACAACAACTCTAAAATCATTTTTATATTCATAGCACAAACGCCTATAAAGATTTCATACTTGACATCAATCATATTTACTAAAAGCTTAATACCGAAAACAAAAGTATTTTTTATCATGGGTGATTTTAATATAAACTTATTAAAAGTTGACAGTGATAGAACTACACACCAATACCTTAAATAATATTGATTTATAATATTCACATATGCCTACGATACATAAACCTAGAAGAATAACCTAGACGGAAACGACAATAATTTATAATATTTAAACAAATGATGATAATATTATAAAGAACTTAATTGTTGTAACTGATTTAACTGACCATTTTCCGACTTTCATGACAACTAAATTTGATATAACGCTCCCTTTGATAAAAATAAGAAGGTAGTTTATAGAGTACATTAAGATAATTTCTCGTTGCAGTTTTACCCCTAAAATGAGGTTTTGCTCCCTGGGTAAAGGGAGCACTTCTAATCTCTAGCTTGTTCTGGTCGGTTGCTATATCCCTGGAAAAAATCGAGTACAATTCCAGTACACATTCCTGAGGTGCAAATTTGGAACACAGATTCGAGTACAATTTAAGTACAATTCGAGTACACAAATTTGTACTCCAATTGTACTTAAATTGTACTTGAATTTGGTTCCAAATTTGCACCTCAGGAATATGTACTAGAATTGTACTCGATTTTTTCCAGGGATTGTTCTGAACAATCACAACTGGCCAGAATCGTCGGTTCCGGGTTGTCAACCGTCGGTTGAGTTTTAAAGCCACCCCTATCCAGTCAAGATACTTATATATGACACAACTAAACTAAACAGTCCATAGAACAACACCAAGCATTTGTTGTAGGCCTACATTGGCCTATACGCTCTCGGACGCATTTCGATGATCTACAATGGCGTTATTGGAATCAATCCCTGGAATCAATAAATTAGTCTCCTAGAAAAAGTAAATGTTTCTCATTTTCAATAAATTCAATGGAAATTTTGATTCAGTGAGGAAATACCTTAATGATTGACTCAGGAGCTCAAATATGCAATATAGCTAAAAAATGTATCTAATACACCTTTTACTAAATTTTAGGTCAAACTATCTTGCAATTTTACAACACAAGATGGAGAATATGGATTCATTACACCAGTTTGAAGTTGCTGTCAAACGAAATGATATAGATGCTGTGAGACGACACCTGAGGGACGGAAACATCAATATCAACTATATGTTTGATGCTGATGAGCATGTAAGATCAATCTTAGGTTTATATACATTTACTTTTTTATTGAATGAGTTTGAACAAGTACATTGTGTTCTAACTTGATAGATATTATCCGATAATTGCAGAATTCACTGTTGCCTGACCAATAATTTTCATGTTATCATTGAGAAATTGTGTTCTTTCTTGATAGAAAATAACCTCAGAATAGGCTATGCCATGCACTGACTTCTCATTTTCATGCAATCATTTCAAGATTTATGTTCCGCCTTGATAGAAACTGAGTTACAAAATAAGCTATGCCCTGACAATTCATTTTATCATGTAGTTAACAGTAATCACGTAACTTCATTGGTTAAGAGCCAATTAATATTTGCCTGTATTACATGAATCAAACAGTTGATACGGAATCCGTATTACCCTTTTGACAGAACATCTTATACAAGGCTACTATACTACAGTGTGTATTAATAGATACACACTGGGAAGTGTGCAGTAATATCTGTGCAAGAGATGACAACTCACATTGTCATATCAGGGTGCTGCATAGACCCAGTAGGGAATTCTTTGATCACTGCTTATTCAAAATGGCAGTGGCACACAGGGTAAAGAATATTGTTCCATTTTTACCAAAGAAGAATTTCTAATGAAGATTGAAGCTTCCATATTAATTAATACAATGACATCAAATAAAAAACTTGTATGTATTTTTTAAGCATTTCTATTTAACTGAGTATAATTGACCAACCATATTTGTGTACTGATGAGCCTAAGACTTAAAAGCTAGGCCTGAATTTCATTAAGCTTAATGAACTCTACCTTTCATAATTTATGTTAACTGTGATAGGTGCTGTCATTTTTGTATTTTGCATAAATGGAGTTCCAGAATTTGATTTTGAGACATTATATTTGATTTTGATGCCTTGAATTTTTATGGGATTTTAAAAGAACAAATGAGATTTGCATCTTGTTTTTGAGGACTGCACGTCCTTGGAAGTACATCAGTTTCAAATATGTTCATTGTTAACTTTTTAAAATGTTTTTATATCCACACAACTACATGATAAATTCGTTATCTCCTGGTTTTTTCTACGTAATACGGACGATATCTATGGTTTGGTGTTTTTCACACTCGGCCTGCGGCCTCATGTGATACAACACCAAACCATAGATATCTTACCGTATTACGTAAAAAACGGGGGATAACTAGTAGTATTGTTATGCAATCATAACAGAATTGTTTTATGTCTATAAGCTATACCCTGACTACTCATTTCCATATCATGATATAAACATTATGGAATTGTCTTCTTTAGTGATAAAAAGTAATTGCAGAATAAGCTATGCCCTGCATCTTGCAAATTGACAACAGCTATTTAACTATTGATTCTTTGTACCCTATCAGTCTGATAACAATTTGTGCCATCGTATCATAGCATTATATAATACAACTTTAGGAAGGTGTGTTTTCCGACCCCTTTCAATCACAAAATCAAATTGGAGATTTTGATACCACATAAAAGCGCATAACCCCTGTAAATGTTAACGTCCATATTATGTTTCACTGAAGAGATATGGTCAAAAAAGTGCCCGAAAAAGTGCTGAAATACCGAAATATTCTCGGACACATTTTTGCCTGTAGCATACACTCTAAGAAATTTTCCGTACATTTTACGGTAAAATCACTGGCAATTTGGTTGCCAACACTTTACCGTAAAATTTACAACTTTGCCGTAAATTAATATACAGTATTTTACTGGCCATACCAAGGGACAATATGCAGCCTTAGTACAATAACTACAAATATACTTTATATTTAGTATATATTTTCTGTGGTGTCAAATTGTCTTTTTTGCTAATAATTTACGGAACTTTCCCGTTTTTTCCACATATTTACGGTAAAATCCCGTAAAAATACGTCAAATTTACATTTCATCCGTAAACATTTTCTTACGGGAATTCACCGTTAAAAAATACCGGTTTTCTACCGTAAAAATACGGTCATTTCTTAGAGTGTATTTGGCTCAAGGTATGCGAATGAAACTGAAACATTTGCTGTAGGTTATGAACCTTCATTCAAATATGGCAAACGTGTATGTTAAATTTGACACCAGATCGGAATACGTACATTTAAGTAAAATTTATATCATATTTGTCGATATTTACAAAATGAATGGACTGCACTGATGTATGCATCATGGCACGGACAGTTAGATATTGTCAAATGTCTGATTCATGAGGGCAAAGTTTCGGTAGACATTCAAGATTGAGGCCAGTATTCATCTATATTTATTCCTTATGCAACAAGTAATCACTCCGGGTATTCACTATTCATTGCATCTTACGAAATGCTGATACTTGTTACATACATACCCTTATATATTTAATAACGTTATCTTAATTTTGTCGTAATTTGCTTCACAGGATAGACGGACTGCCCTGATGTATTCATCAGTACATGGACACTTAGACATTGTCAAATGTTTGATTCATGAGGGCAAAGCTTCGGTGGACATTCAAACCAGTAGGGCAAGTATTCATTTATATTTATTCCGTATGCAACAAGTATTCACTATACATCACATCTTATCATTCTTGTAAAATGCTGATACATATTACATACATACCTTTAGAAACATATAACGTTATCTTAATTTTTCGCCATTTGCTTCACAGTATGGACGGACTGCCCTGATGTATGCATCAGAACAAGGACACTTAGACATTGTCAAATGTTTGATTCATGAGTGCAAAGCTTCGGTGGACATTCAAGATGAGGCCAGTATTCATTTATATTTATTCCGTATGCTACAAGTATTCACTATTCATCACAACTTATCATTCTTATAAAATGCTGATTCATATTATAAACATATTTTAAAAATAAATAACGTTATCTTAATTTTTCGCCATTTGCTTCACAGGATGACAGGACTAGTAGGGCAAGTATTCATTTATATTTATTCCGTATGCAACAAGTATTCACTATACATCACATCTTATCATTCTTGTAAAATGCTGATACATATTACATATATACTCTTATATATTTAATACCGTTATCTTAATTTTGTCGTCATTTTCTTTACAGGATGGAGTGACTGCCTTGATGTATGCATCAGAACAAGGGCACTTAGACATTGTCAAATACTTGATTCATGAGGGCAAAGCTTCGGTGGACATTCAACATAAGGCCAGTATTCATTTATATTTATTCCGGATGCAACAAGTATTCACTATACATCACATCTTATCATTCTTGTAAAATGCTGATACATATTATATACATACCTTTAGAAATAAATAACGTAATCTTAATTGTTCGCCATTTGCTTCACAGGATGGACGGACTGCCCTGATGTATGCATCAGAACATGGACACTTAGACATTGTCAAATGTTTGATTAATGAGAGCAAAGCTTCGGTGGACATTCAAAATAAGGCCAGTATTCATTTATATTTATTCCGTATGCAACAAGTATTCACTATTCATCACATCTTATCATTCTTATAAAATGCGGATACATATTATATACATACCTTTAGAAATAAATAACGTTATCTTAATTTTTCGCCATTTGCTTCACAGGATGGACGGACTGCCCTGATGTATGCATCAGAAGATGGAAACTTCGACATTGTCAAATGTTTGATTCATGAGGGCAAAGCTTCGGTGGACATTCAATCTAGTTGGGCAAGTATTCATTATATTTATTCCGTATGCAGCAAGTTTTCACTATTTATCACATTTTATCATGCTTATGGAATGCTGATACACATATACAGGGTGTCCAAAAATTGACTACCCATTTTTAAATGCTTATAAGTTTAAAACCAGGATTTACATGGCAACTATAGACATATTTGTTGATAGAGAAAACTTGTAGAATTAATTTGGTACCAAACATTATATAATTGCCATTTTTGAAACTCATTTTCAACGTAAATTACGTCAAACGTGAAAAGCCTACTTTCATACTGCGAAGAAAAACAAATGTACGAGTCACATGTAGAGGAGGGATCAATCTTTGAAGACAGGA
>JXSR01S010646.1:1513-14665 GCA_000969725.1 Ophiothrix spiculata
GGTCAAAGGTCAAAAGAAAGGTCAAATTTTCAACTTTGTCCGATTTCAAAGGTTAAGGTCTCAAAATGTTCGTCTTCGACCAGCGATCAAAAGTGTCAATGGTGACCCTATCGTCTGACCTTAAACTGGGGGTCAAAGGTCAAAAGAAAGGTCAAATTTCGGGATTTCAACGATTAAGGTGTCAAATTGTTCGTCATGGACCAGAGATCAAAAGTGTCAATGGTGACCCCGTCGTCCGACCTTTCCGTTCGGGGTCAAATTTTCAACTTCGTCCGATTTCAACGATTGAGGTGTCAAATTGTTCGTCTTGGACCAGAGATCAAAAGTGTCAATGGTGACCCCGTCGTCCGACCTTTCCGTTGGGGTCAAATTTTCAACTTTGTCTGATTTCAATGATTAAGGTGTCAAATTGTACGTCTTGGACCAGCGATCAAAAGTGTCAATGGTGACCCCGTCGTCCTACCTTTCCGTTGGGGTGAAATTTTCAAGTTTGTCCGATTTCAACCATTATTATGTTCTGAGCTGTCCGATTTCCCAAAAAATCGGACAGGGATATCGGACAGTATTTTTACAAAATATCACATTTTGAACATAATAATGATAAAATTGGATGGATTTTTTCGCATGATACTCAAAGATATTGGTCTCGCTATGAGTTTTAGAAATATGATTGCATGTTTTTGTCATAGATAATTCAAGTAAACCAATTTAAAATTGTTCACATAACATTCTAATGAGAAAACATACTTAAATTAGGATAAACCCCCATGGGATCTTGAAAATAGATATTTGGTGACTGGTATTTCCCAGGTATCGACCAGGTATTTCCCACCAGTATTTCCCACCTAGGCGGGAAATACTAGTATTTCCCGGGAAATTACCAACCTTGATTTCAACGATTAAGGTGTCAAATTGTTTGTCTTGGACCAGAGATCAAAAGTGTCAATGGTGACCCCATAGTCCGACCTTTCCGTTGGGGTCATATTCATTAGCCTTAAAGGTGTACTGGGCAAAATTCAAGAATTTAATTTGCATGTGATTTAATTACCATCTCTATGTTAATTAAGTGTTCTATCAAGTACCAAATATTGAGACAATTTTGAACAAAACCATCTTGATCTTGGGTATGAGACTATTCTCTTATATGTGTATGGTTGCTGTAAAATGTACCTGGTTGATCGTTGCCATATGTCCTCAACCGCAGCATATATTTTCGTTAGAAATTCCTGGCTGTTTGGGTTGGGACTAAAACCCCAGAAAACTAAAAAGATATTTTGACTTTTTTGAAAGACAAATGGATTAGATTACGGTTAGTGTGACATGTGACAGATGCGCACTGCATTTTCTCGCCGCTTCGTACCGTAAACATGGGTCATATAAACCAACATACTTGCGTGGCCCACCAGGCCCAGTGTATACGGCAATTGCCTAGTGCCGGGAAGGTCCATGGATCGAGTCTTGCTCCTGTAATTTTTTTCCCTCTCAAACCTTTTTTTCTTATGACTCTCATCAGTACCTATAATTATTTAAGGTAAAAAATATTATTAAAAAATATTACATGCATATTACTTGCACCAAGAAAAAAGTGCTTGCTTGCAAGTATAAAATCGAGCACTGTCCGGGATTGCGACATCATTGATTAACTGCCGGTACCGTTTCCTGTTTACTCGCGATTGTTGGTAAATGATTAAAATGCCACAAAATTGAATGTTCTTTTACACTTCTCTTTGAAATTGTTTATTTTGGGCGTTTAATAGAGCATGGGTGATTGATTAATAGGAACCATACAGTATATTGATTTTTAAATGTGTTTCCACTTTTTCAGTAGGTACAAGTTAATGATTCTGTAGACTTCAATTTTTGGAAAAATAATGGGCATTTGCCCAAATCCCTTTAATGATTCAAAAAAAAAAAAACCTTCGGAGAAAATTTGGGACTGCCAGGTCTAAACATGCTGAAAGCAATGGCGACAAGGATTCCCAGAGGGGCCACTCAGATTTGGAGCTGTTCACAACCGCGTTCAAAAAAATGTGTGAAAAGGGTGCTTTTTTCACAGTCGGGCACATTACGCGTTTAGGGGTGGAAAATCAAGCATTTTCGTAAAAAAGGGTGTTTTGAAAATCGTTTCTAACGCGTTTAGGGTCTCTCGTTTAAGGTCTCTTTCAAAATTCCATGTCCAACTTTCTCCGCATCCTTTGTATTAAAAAGTGAACTACCCTGTTTGCCGGGCCTGTTTCTAAAACGCAAATTTAGGATACGTTTTACGTGTATTTCTATTCAATAGACCATATTGATAATTGATATAATCCCGCCGTTGATGGGGTAAATCCACAGAGCCGGGCGGGGAATCGGAATTCATGATTTTGAGAATGGACCAAAACCTGCTTAGGGTGGGTCTGAAAAAATTTTGAATGCGGTTGTGTACAGCTCCAAATCTGAGTGGCCCCCCCGGGCAAGGATTAAACAAATGTACAGAGATTGAGAATGCAGTTCAAAAACTTTCCTTATGCTGGTCCTAAATTAATTTTTAATCCCTTTTTAAAGGCGTCAAAAAAATCCTGTTTTATCGGTGGGCAGACCTTTTCAAGTATATTTTTCAAGTGAATTTTTTTTTTAAACTTTTTTTTGCGTAAAATAATCAGAAAATTAGGAAAAAACTGAAATTTTACAAAGAAATTTTCTTTAAAAAAAATAACCAAAATTGTTAAATTTTGACAAAAAAAACGGCTGATTTTATAAGATTTTGGCAAGACTAGAAAAAAAAATCTTCTAAAATGCAAACTTAGGGTCGGTCGGGCCCGTAAAACAGAGTTTTTTTAAATTTTTGTCACCTTCGCAAGGAGAAATAAAAGATTTCCACCTGTGATTTCTTGGATGATAAAAGTTTGTGTGACACGAAATGGAATTGAAATAAAAAGAAATGGAATTCATCCTTTTTGAACTTTGATTGCAAGTTAAAACTTGTCCCAGCACATTTCTCACAGGTCAAACCAATAAGTTTAAATGTGTTGTTCATGCCAGGGTGCACCTACTGTGTAAAGCAATATGGAGTTGTATTCTTCCTCCCACATAGCAAAACACTAGGTTGTACATTGTGTATTCAGACTATTGATTGCTTTCCTTCTTTGTTCTTATTCACCTGCAGGCTAACCACTCAACAGCTGGGATGTTGACCTGTCACTGCAAAATCGGCATTGCACGTAGGATGTACAAAACTGGATGTTAGGATATATAACGAAATTGGGAACAATAAGGCGCCCTCATGCCCGACCAAACTTTTTGTGGATGATATGAGAAAGCAGTTTCAACCATGGCAGGCTGTATGTTGCAGGGAAAACGCTTCTACTGCCGGGAATGGGCATTTCAGAAACTTCTGCATGGCTTAGAAAGTAGACCGACATCGAAAACATGTGGCACCCTAATCATGGGTGGTCCAGGGAGTGGAAAGACTGCTCTCTGTACAGAAATTGTTTGGCCTACGTCAAATTATGGCAAGCAGAAGAGCCTAAGCAAACGTGTGCTCGCGTATCATTTTTGCCAAGCTCATGATAAAGAGTCTTTATCGATGACTAATTTCATCTTGGGAATCTTGAATATGATTTCAAGATCTACCTTAATTCGTGGATTTGATGAAAAGATCAGAGAGCCAGGTGTACAAGCTTGTTTGGAACCAGCAGCGATTGAAAAGAATCCAGATGAGGCCTTCAAAAGAGGAATTCTGCAACCTTTAAACATGTTGAATCCACCATCCAAAAAATGTTGCATTCTTGTAGACTCTGTAGATGAAGCTTATCCCCACATGGAAGGGGAGAGATGTTCATCAAGTAGAACAATCGCCGAAATCTTAGCCAATCACCATGAACTCTTCCCTAAGTGGCTCTCACTTGTATGTAGTGCGCGAAGACAAAGCAAAACTGTCACGCGGATGTTCACCGGTTTTCGCAAGTTGAGTCTTGATGACTTGAGAAAATCGCATGTGGTTAGAGATGTACAGCAGTACATTTTATGTCGCCTTGATCGTGAGGAAGCCTTACGCCAGCAGCTTAGTAGAGATACGGCAGAGATGTTGAATCAGTTACATATCAAGAGCAATGGATGTATTATGTATCTTGAGAAAGTCTTAGATGGTGTTGCAGAGAATTCTGTATCATTGAAGGAGATCTCAGAAATCCCTGGAACTTTAAATGGATTATACTTATGGTTTTGTCAAAGATTGTTTGCCAGGAAGCAATTCAGCAAGATCAGACCAGTGTTCAGCGTTCTTCTTGCAGCCAAATGCCCTTTATCCGAAGAAGATCTTTTTAACTGTGTAAGAACAAAGGATTTCTCGTTAACGAAAGAGGACTTTTTAGAAAGGCTAGAGCAGGCAAAGAGACTGCTAGTGAAAGCTAAAGACAAGAGAATCCAGCTATTTCATAATAGCTTTGTAGAGTGGTTGCAGGATGTGAAATATTGCACTCAGAAGTATTTATGTAAAAGAGAGGAAGGACACACAATGTTAGCTATGATGTACTCTTGTGAAGCACCTGATTTACAACCCAAACAGGTGCAGGACTTTGCCACTAGTTTAATCCAGGCCAGGTTGATACCACCTTTAGACACCTGTCATCTAGCATCATGGATGATATGGATGGGTACACCATTGAGGGATGCTCTTATGACAACAACTCCAAAAGATCAGCGAGTGGTAGATCTCCTTGTTAAAGCAGGAGCAAAAGTGGTAGACCTGGATGAACAATCCATCTCTTTGCAAGATGCTTTGGAAAGAGAGGAATCATTAAGGAACTTATTAGATAGTGGTGCCTCCATTAATCAGGTAGACACAAATGGAAGGTCACTAATAGCCAATGCAGCTTACAGTGGAAATGTCCACATGGTCAAGTTTCTTCTTGCAAAAGGGGCCGAGATTGAAATCACAGATAGAACAGGACAAACAGCACTAGGACTAGCATCTAGGCAAGGTCATGTTGAAGTTGTAAAGTCCATTCTAGATCATGGATGTGAAATTGACCATGTAGATCATGATGGGTGGACCCCTCTTCGCTCAGCAGCTTGGGCAGGACACACTGATGTCGTTGGTACATTACTAACATATGGTGCCAAAGTAGACTGCAGCGATAGTGATAAAAGAACTGCACTAAGAGCGGCTGCTTGGGGTGGCCATTATGATATTGTAAAGAAACTGTCAGAACATGGTGCAAATGTGAATCAGTCTGATAATGAAGGTAGAACAGCACTCATAGCAGCTGCCTACATGGGACACAGTAACATTGTAGAATTTCTCCTTGATCACAAAGCAGAAATTGATCATGAAGATTGCGACGGTAGAACAGCTCTTTCTGTGGCTGCAATGTCAGTAGCTGTGAATGAGGGGCATTCAGATGTAGTGACTCTCTTAATCAACAGAGGATCTAAAGTTGATCATAGTGACCACGAAGGAATGTCATCGCTTCTTGTAGCTGCTTATGAAGGACATCGAGAAGTTGTAGATCTCCTGTTAGAAGGGGGCGCTGATGTCGATCACACAGACAATAACAATCGATCTCCTCTTATAGCAGCTGCCTCAATGGGACATAGCAATATTGTCAAATCTCTGCTCAAGGGGGACTGTGCTGTAGATACCATTGATAATGAAGGGAGAACAGTGCTTTCAATAGCATCAGCACAGGGTAACACAGAAATAGTCAAATTGCTTCTTGAACGAGGACTGGATGAGATGCATCGAGATAATCATGGATGGACGCCTCTTCATATGGCCAGTTATGAAGGGCACCAAGAAGTTTGTCAAGTTTTCATGGATCAAGGAGATCACATTCAAGTAGATATTGTAGATAGAGATGGAAGGACTCCCATGATTCTTGCCGCTCAAGAAGGGCATGATGAGACTGTCACAACTCTTCTAGATGCAGGTGCAAATGCCAACCATACTGCTCATGATGGACGTTCACCTCTGAGAGCTGCCATTTTTGAGAACCATAAAGACATAATTGATCTTCTCATAGCCCGTGGAGCTGATGTCAACTACAGAGATGGTGAAGGAAGGTCCACACTCTATATGTTGGCTTTAGAGAACAAGATCCCAATGGCTACTTATCTTTTGGAACGCCAAGCTGACACAGAAAATCCAGATTTAGAAGGAAGAACAGCTCTCCATGTAGCCTCATGGCAAGGTCATTCTGATATTGTGGATTTATTGTTGAGTTATGGAGCAAATCCTAATGCAATTGACAAAGAAAAGCGATCTGCTCTTCAGTCAGCTGCCTGGCAGGGTCATGTCAAAGTGGCCGCATCATTGCTTGATAAAGGAGCCATCATCAACCACACTTGCAACCAGGGTGCATCTGCTCTTTGTATAGCAGCCCAGGAGGGTCATGTTGAAATTGTGCAAGCCCTTCTTGAACATGGTGCCGATCCAAGTCACGCTGATAAACATGGCCGTACAGCAATGAGGGTTGCTCTGAAAGGCTCTCATCACAGTGTTATTAAACTTCTGGAACAGTATGGTGTAGCAAATCCTATGCTGTCACCACAGACTAGTAGGTCATCTCACAGCAATGCATCATCAACCTCTTCTAACCATCATAGTGCTGGGTCTTCAGCTGGTTCAATCCAAGGAGATGGCTCTACAAGAATGCTTACAAATGGCGCTTTGCTACAGGGCAGTTCTCCTTCGAATTCACCAGATTCTACATTTGACAAGCGCAAGTCTTCAACATCCAATCAGTCATCAAAGTCATCATCTATGTCCGCTAGCAATTCAACCATTCATCTGCATAGCGTGGCTAAGGAGACGGCCAAGAGTCAATCATTTACCGAACAGCTTCAACAACACTTGAATCCAAACCAGGCACAGCAAAGCAAAGTGCAGAATAGGGCACGCTCTCCTGACCCAACACGAACAGCGGTTGTACAGAGAATGACACCAGCATCAAGTTTTCAGACCATTCCAGAGAATATTGTCACAGTCCATAGTTCTGAACAGCTGCAACAGATACCAGGTGCCCAGCAACAAAGAGGTAGGCACTATTCGGGTCCAAATGTGCAATCTCCCAGGAGGTCTCCATCACCTGTACCACAGCCCTCAAGATCTACTTCTCCAAGTGTGCAATCATCGTCAAGCCCTTTGTCACAGCAACATTCGCCAAACATGATGACATCTCCTCAGCACTCCCCGAAGCACTATACACAGAATAACAACAACAGACCCATGTCTCCACAACATATGCAAGCTTACAATGCAGCTCAGCACCAGCAGATGTCGTATGCAGGGTCTCAACAAAGCTTATCCCAATGTGGTGCTCAACATCCAATGTATAATGGGTCTCACCATAATCTCCAACAACACAGCAACGCTTCTCTTCATGGTTCTCAGGCATCATTAGTATCACAGACCCATTCAACAAGATCAGGTCATGGCGGATATATGATAAATGGCCAACATAGTACAGCCCCTGCTAGACCAATGTCTCCCCAGGTAGCACCTTCTCCTTACCAATCTCCATGTTGTCAACGAAGAGTTCCAGTTCAAGCCCAGCACCCCCAAATGATGAGGGCAATGTCGCCGTCCCATCACATACACAACTCTCAGCCCAAACAGTTTGATTCGTCACAAGAACAATACCCACCACAAACAAGCCAACAGTTTCAGCAACAATTCCCACAGCAGCAGTTCATGCCTCATCAGGGCCAGGCCTACCACCAGTCTCCGCCGAGAAGAGCTCCTAATGTGCCTGCTAATGGAAGTATGGTAGCAAATGGAGGGCATGCTCAATCAACATGGCACCATCTACAACAACAACAGATGCCACTTCAGAAAGCAAATTCACTCTCCAACATTGCAAACCAGTCACCAAGCCATAGCCAGGCACAATCCTACCACCATCACCATCATCATCATAATAGAGCAGAGTCCCCGCAAAGAGGACAACAAACCCGGCAACAGTTCAGATCTCCACCGACATCACGGCGTCAAGGACAAGCCCCAAGTCAACAACCGATGCATCATCAATGTCAGTGCTGCAGCTCTAAACCTGGCTCACCCCAAATATCCCCTCATCATTATTCCAATGGACAGACCTCTCCCCATCACCAAGGAAATGCAACCTCCTCGCCACATCATCATAACGGACCCATAGCTAATCAAGCGATTCCTCATGAGCAAACTCGCGCCGCACATCATGAAAGATCAAACTCTCAACCCATTATTGAGCATGTTCAGCAAGATCAACAACAGTGTCAGCGCAAAGCATCTCTACCTGTGTCTTTCAATCAAGTAAACCTTCAGAGAGTCTTGTCAACACAGCCAGCACCACCCGGCTCTCCCGAAGTCAAATCTAAGCGTAGGAGTAAGATCAAAACTAATCCAAACTTTAAAGGATTTAAAAATCAGCAAAACAAGAGTGGAAGTCTACATGGGAGCAACTCAACATTAGCATCATCTCAATCACAGAATATACTCAGCAGTGCAGATACTGGATTATCAGCCATAGAACTCAAGCATGCTATGAAGATCAATTTTGAGGGTCCCTCTACCAAGAATGGATTCAAGAAAGAAACACCCCTATGATGGTAAGTAGATTGATTCATCTGTACTGTAAATCATAAGGGGCCGCGTCAAAACTCAACTGGCGGATCTGCCGGTTGTGGGTGGTTGGCTATTGTTTGTTCCGGTTGAACCGGCAGATAACCTCCAGTTGAGATTTGAAGTGACCCCTTATTGTTGTCCAAATTGAAACAAAATGTGTGAAATTACAACAGGGTTATACTTCCGATACAACGGAATATTTCATTTGCCATTGTAACAACTGATAACATGTGGAGGGAGCGTTTGCACCTCAGGTTTGAGCTTAAACCTGCAAAATCATCTTATTTTTACTAATTACAGGTCATTCCGCACCTCGGGGTTAACAAAAAAAGCAGATCCTAGTTATGCATGTCAAGAGGGCGGAAGTTTTTTTTAATTGTGATGAACCCACATTTGATATCAATATTCCCGATAATGTCGTATAATAATAATAATAATAATAATATGTATTTTAATCATCATAAATTACAATGTAAAACAAAATTATGCAATAATATGACAATCAAGGAAAAGAAAATGCTGTAAGATTGGCACAGGAGCTAAAAAATTCTATGCTCATTTTGGAGGGGATTTATCTGTGAGCGGTGATCGTGAGTTGTTGATTTTATGACGTCTTCATATGACCCAAAGGCACTAAGTAGGAACACTGGTTGATATACAAATAATGTGTCACCCACGACACAGCATTGATTGGAGCGAATTTATGCCGTACACATTAAAGTAGGCGCATGTTAACGTCAGGAATGTAGAATACGTGTTTTAATGGTACGGTTTAAACGATGAAGCAAAAAACATTCAAAATCATAACATTTTCTAAGGTTCTATTTAATATTTTATTATGAAGATAGATTCTCAACATAAGTTTTCAGGAAAAATGATGTTGAAAGTTATTCAAACACACTACGTATTTGTTCATCATAAGACAACAACTATCTGGAGCATACGAATTATGATACTGTAATTCAACAAAAAATTGATAGTCAAATATGCTCCAGGAGCATATATTAGGGCCACTATCTCACAAAATGACCATTGATCCATCATGCAACCCAATAACTCCACCCATGAAATACCTCCATTAACAGCATAATCTTGCAGAGTTGGTCAACTAAGAGCTTGGTCACAATAATCGTACGAACAGCTTACGAGCAGTTTTTAGTCCGTTTAAAAGGACCACGAGCAGTGAGAAAAGCGAGCAGCGAGGGCGTCGCGTGGTCCTATTAGATGGACTAAACACTGCTCGTAAGCTGTTCGTACGATTATTGTGACCAAGCTATAAGTTCCTGACAAGATTCTGTCTAAAAACAATCAATATTTACATGTAGTCGTTGGTTTAGACCAGTGAAGTATTGGTGTTGAGCCATTGTTGATGTTTTGGGTGAAAGAAAACAAACACTTCTCAGAGACAAAGCAGTTTGATTGTGTTGTATATTGGTCATCATTGAGTTCAAACAATCTATTTACATTTGTGTGGTTTGGATATTGAGCATTGCACAATTTCATAGATTCTGTGAATAGGCCTTTGAACCTATCTACCCACATAGAGATGCTTGATTCATGTCCACATTGTGTTGCCCTCAGAGACCGATTATAGTCAAAAATTAAAAAAAAAATTATTAGGGTCGGGAAAGTACCCAATTTCACTCAGATAGGTGTTTTTTGAGAAAACATTTTGAAAATAGTGGAAAATGCACCAAAATTTGGCATTTTGGGTGCTTTAAAAAAAATAGTAAGTAAAATATTTTCCGACTGATCGTCCACATTTTTCAGAAATTCCACTTTCAGGAGGGCAACACAATTATTTTTTGTGGCCTAATGTAGCTGTTCATTGTGCAACTTCAATAATTGATATTTAGAAATTGCAGAAATTGCTTTGGACAGGTTCATTCTACTATACATGATATACAATATACATGTATGCTCTTTGACTTTGGCTGCATAATTTGTTTTTAAAGTTGCATATTCCGATATTTCAAAATTTTGTTTTCACGTTCACGACTTTTTTTGAAGTTTCTGTTCCATCATTCCAACCAATTTAATTTTATGAGGAATTGTGTAGTTCAATTTATTGTCCCATAATCCATAATACAAGTTTGGGGTTTGCGCTGAACGCCATTACAATTCGCTTCTATCATGTCACAAATATGAGCTGGAGTAGGTCAAGGGGTCATCCTAATGAGAAGATGGTATCTTGGTTAGTCTAGGTGGGTAAATAAACAGCTCGATAGATTTCTACTGGAGCAAATTGCTGGACAACCAGTGCTCACTCAGAGGGAAGCCTGTCTCAAGTTATCTATCAAGATATCAAGATAATTGTGGAGGTTGCTTCGTTGGTCTTGGAATTTGACCCATCAATATAAATTTGACAGCCAAGTCAATTACAGTACTTGCGCTGCATTTTATAGGATTCAAAAATAGCCCATTTGGTTGACGAGTAGTATAAATCACCAAGGGTCATTTGAAATAAAAAGATATCTTGCCTAAACCTCATCATTAGAAAATGTGAATTTTGGCTCTTGAAAACACATATCAGACACAATTTCCATGCTGATTGTTGTACTATTAGTATTGTGTGTTTATTCAGCAGTCAGCTTGTTTTTGCATATATAAATGTCAAGATCACTGATGTCAAGATCATTTTTCTTTCAAAATACAAAGCAATTCGGTAAATGATCATGTAAAGTAACAATAAAATCAATGTGCATGGTAAAGTAACAATAAAGTAATTGTGACACAGTTGTAAACTTGACCTTAACCTGACTGACATTGACTGTGTACCACATGGAGGGTGTTTGTCATAAAGGCTGACATGTGATTCAATGTGCTGCTATTTCCCTCATTGAAAATGAACTCAATTGATTGAAAATGGTGGGTTGACTGGAAAACAATTGACTTGGACATACATGTACATGTAGGCGGGGGGGGGGGGGGAACACTCCCATAAGACGCTCTTATATGTCGGTGTATAGCGACTGCAGACCAATAGGTCCCTTTTTTATCGCTAAGCTGACACCCAATAGCCCCATTTTTTCACACCTTGTAAGAAAAAAATAAAAAAAGCAAAAAATCTCCTGAAAACCTAAAAAAAAAAAAGAAATGCGGTAAAATTTGAATTTTTATCCCTATGTGCGCGGAAAGCTTAGACAGAGTTCTTTTTTCTTTGGCCTTACCTATTTTCTGTCCTGGGCCTAATGTCTCTTTCTTGTCATTTGTCATTAAAATTGGCCAAAAATAAGTAATTGTCTGGAAATTGTATTAAATATTTAAATGTGATGATTATTTTTAACAATCTTGAGTCATAAGGCCACACTAATTTAATTGCTTTTCTCTGCGTTAGTTTAAACAAGCGCATTAACATCGCAAAATAGTCGAAATTTGAATTTTTCTTCTACATTTTTTTTAATTTTTCAATTTCGTCAAAAAAAAACCCATCGAAAATCACAAATCATGTCCTGTGGATCGCGAAATACAAAATATCAAACATACTTTTAAACAAGTGAATATCACCGGATGGAAAATGAATGGCGAAAATGGCAAGTGTAACGCCTGGTATAGTTGGAAAAATTTTTACTTAACAAAAAAAAGCATTCCGTGTTAGGTTTTCAAATTTAGATGAGCTTTGAGACCAAGCCCGTAGCCAGGGGGGAAGCGGTGGGGCGTGGCACCCCCCCCCCCCCCCCCCCCAAATTTGACAATGTACAAAAAAGGTCCACAAAAAGTCTCTAAATGTCCACCAAAAGAACACCCAAAGCACCAAAATACTTAAATGTAGGTCTTTATTAAATAAAATACTGCACAAAATGCTTGCTTTTTTTTTTGTTGCTTGCCACTATGTCAAAACCACTAAAATTAGTTTAGGGTCGAACAAAACGAAAAATTTTCCTCCAAAAGGTCACTTTTTGAAAATCTGCACCCCCTTGAAAAAATCCTGGCTACGGGCTTGTTTGAGACAAACAATTAAATAAGTGTGACCTAAAGCTTCTTTCCGATCATGGTGACGAATTTAACTCCATGCGATTCTCTTTCACTCGAATTCTTGTTTAAAGCCATGTTTTATTGAGGACGGGGAGGGGAAGGGAAAGTCCTGCAGCTACCGAAACCTTCCCCTCGTACAGGAACCATGTCGCTGCCAGTGACTCAGTGGCAGCTTGTCACTAGAAGCTATTCAGTTTGAATCTAGGTGAAAACATGCCTTTTAACTCCTGTTTTCAAGGAATTGAAAAATGGAAACGAAGTTAAAATTAAAAATCTGTTGCACATAATTTAGTCCCAGGTAAGGTAGAAATGTAGGATTTTGGAGTACGCATAATTGAATGAGGGACTTTCTTGGCCTGCAGCAGATTGCAATCAATCACTAGACATGTGCTTGCTGCCAAGGCACCCTTAGGCCAAAAAATAAATTGTTTGGTTGCCCTCCACCTACCGACCCTATTTTTCAGCCCGACCTAAACTTTTTTTTATTGAAAAATATTTTTTTTTTTCAAAAAAAATTTGCAAAACTTACTGAAAACTACAAAAAAAATGTTATATTTTTCGCTTTTTTCGATATTCAACTCTCAAAATGTTTA
>JXSR01S010646.1:15597-35252 GCA_000969725.1 Ophiothrix spiculata
AGCTGAGTTCTTTGGTCTTTGGATCACCTTGTGATGACCCGCACTCAGCAGTAAGCAAAGCCAGGTAAAGATTCTCACAATGAAAAATGCACACACAATACTGCCAGCAGGTAATATTGCATCTCAAACCAAGTGCATTCCACAAACGTGAATAATACGGAGTGGGGTACACAGAAATATAAAGGGTTTCCTATATTAGTCTTTGGTTTGCTAAAACCGCAATGTCTGCTGTATCATCTCATAGACCAGGATACTTAGTGAATCTAGTTCCACTGATTTCAATATTTCATGAAATTCCAACTGAGTGTGTCTCTACATGACTTTTGTAATTGATCACCATCAATTCAGTGAGGTTTTCTTCCTACAGCATTTTTATCCTAACCTATCACACGTACCAAATGCCCTGATAGCAAAACGCTTCACAGCGGGACATACCCACAGAAATCATTATCCACTAGGACATCCTCTCGTTACTTGGATAGCATTTTATATCTAGTTAGCCGAGTAATACTGTACATACATATAGGACTGGGATAAAATAATTGTTTGGTTCCGGTTACTTATGGCTGAGAAAGTGGTCGGTCGGAAAAATATTTTATTTTGGAAAAAAAATTGGCAAACATTTTTAAAGTCTATATCATAGCAGACATACATGTAGCAGATTACACTGCACTGCAGAAAATTAGGAATTGAATGTTATAGGTTCCAAGATATTCTTCTAACATGTTAGTGTTTTATTGTCAATATTTTATGTAAGATTTGCTGGTCCAATTTCACGATTTTGAGTATTGTCCTTGATCTGCTCACTTAACCATAATAATGTTAATTTATTATTATGAGCATGCTAGATTTTACCTATAGATGCTGAAAAGATGGACAAAATTTGATGCAAAATAAGACAGATATGATATATTTTCCAAGGTGATCCATTTTTATTCCATTGATTCAGAAACACCCCTGCTTTATGACCAAGACCAGACAAAAATTTAAAATTTTGTTAAAACATAACTTTTCTTGTACACTGCTTATGGATTGAAATGAAACAAATGAGATCAACAAGTTCAGTTAATGGACTATATGTATAAATGCAACCTTTAAGACATATACTTTCTGACTATCTGATAAACCTATAAAATTACATGCAAAGAATTTTTTCTGGGACACCCTGTAATGGAACATAACATTTGTATGATATCAATCCAAGATGGGTATCACCTGCACAAACAGGGAATATATCTGGCCCCAATATTGTCATGGTTGAATTGAAGTGCAATACAGCTTACATAAACATGGCCCTGTCATGATGCCATTCATATGTGAACTCATGTGCACGTTCTGTCAGATGTGCAGGCCTGCAAAATTGACATGATCAGAAACGTCACTTTCTTTAAATCAATAGCAATCTGGATATCCTGTTGTGAAAGGTATATTGAACAGAATGTTAAAAATTTAATTTGTAGATAATATACATAATAATACATCAATAATAATCAAAGTCCTGTACAATTAAGAAAATCCATGAGCTCCCCTCTGCAATTATCAACAATGTCTAAAAAAGCATAGAATCTATGAAAAAAGTCAACTACAAGGTCAAATGATATAGACATGGAAATCCTTTTTAGTGATGTGAAAGCATTTTCAGAGATGATATTTTGTGAACTTGTTTAATTTACAGAAGGGAGCTATTTGAGCTGGGGTTTTCTTGTACTGGCGTATTCAATTATTTTGTGGTGGTTTACACCATATTTAATTGTATGGTGTTTTATAACTAGTAGTTAAAGGGACTAGCCTTAGCTAGATTCCACTTGGAATTAAAAACTGATGGAAATGCGCTAAATTAAGCTTTTAAATGTAGTAAAATAAATAAAGTTTGAAAAAATTAGAAACTGCTAACATTGAGAGAGCACAATCAAAAATAATTTGAGGTAACAAGATATTTAGAATTTAATACTAGATACATTGTTTTCACACCATTTTTTTGGGGGAGAAAATATTTAAATCCGTAAAGAATAGCTGTTTTCTTTTTTTTTTTTAATATTCCACAAATTCAGAGGAAACTACTAAATTCATTTCTCAGGGTTCTGACAACAGTGTTTCCATTTTTCCAAAGTTTTGGTTTCCAAATGTACGGAAGTGAATTTTATTCTTTTTGAGGTAAAATATACTTTAAATAACATGATCTCTTTTAAAATTTAGTACATTTTTAGAAAAACTATCACTGAATTTTTACTTCTGGAAATGTAAAAATTCAAAGTACAAAATAATAAGGCAAAAATAAATATTGTTTTATTGTCCCCACCCGACCGACCTTATGAAAATCAGAAAAAAAAAGTTTTGGGGTTTCTTTTTCTATTTTCTGCACAAATGAATACCGACCCTAATTTTGGAATTACCTGAAAATGTTTAAATGCAATAAAATCAGTAAGTGCTGGGG
Organism: Ophiothrix spiculata; assembly: GCA_000969725.1. Lineage (NCBI taxonomy): Eukaryota > Metazoa > Echinodermata > Ophiuroidea > Amphilepidida > Ophiotrichidae > Ophiothrix > Ophiothrix spiculata. The sequence continues at coordinate 18,032 of JXSR01S010646.1, forward strand.
AAAGTTGAAAGAAAGAAAGAATTCTTTTAGGGTCTTAGCCGAGGATAACCCAAGAAAGCCTCTAATGAAGCTTATTTCCATTGGGGTCCTAGATCTTCCTTTTAATATTCAGTTTTAGTGCAGGAGGAAAACAGGAGGAAGCGAGCATGGACTGAAAACCAAATGCACATAAAGCGCCGGGCGCGGGACTCGAACCCGGGACCTCATTGGTGCAAAGCGAGGGAAACACCGCTACACTAACCCGCTTCCCCACTTGAACTTAACTTTATCGTGGGCTGTGACACAGACTAGGTTCAGTTCGGCGGAACTCACAATTCGGATACGTATCCGAATTCAGATACCCATGTACATTTCATATCCAAATTGTGATACCCATATCAGAATAAGGATATGGAGGGGTATCCGAATTCTGATACGCCTGTCGTGGCGCAGGAAACAAATCGAAAGTGCATGCTGGCAAGTACATGTAGAAAATCTTTCTTGCATTTATGATAAATGTATCTGTGGAAATGTCATTTCAATCTGTGCAATTCCAGCGGGACAGCTCCAAAACATGTCCTGATAGCTCCTTATCACAGAAGGCAAAATAATTTGGCCAATACTTTCTTAGAATTAAGATGACAAATGATGATAATGTTGTTGACTTTATACATACCGGTATAGTGCGCGGCGAAGCTGAATATTCATTTCGGCTGATATCCCGTTTCAGCTGTTTTTAATCCAAATTTGGATACGGGTATCAGAATTTTGATACTGAGTATTCAAATTCGTATCCGAATTGTGAGTTCCGCCGAACTGGGATTGGTCCCGGGGGTTTGGTCAGTTCTTTTTGTGTGAACCTTTCTTGTTCTTAGTAGCAGTCTATTTTGTCCAAATGGGGGAGGGGGGGCTATGCAGGACTTGGTTTCAACCTTTAATTATGATATGTCATAGAAAAATGACTGATAAATCATTTACATGCAGTAGAAATAGGTTACAACGTGCCTGGTCAATAATATTCAGAAGGTGATATAACAGCAAATCATTTACAAGTTATATTGATCTATGGCATATAAATAATTCAAAAGATTGACACTAAAATATTAATGGTTGAGTTTATGTCTGGCCAGGATTTGACAGCTAGCTTTGAGGAGGGTCTTGCATGTCAGATTTATTATTTAGTCAAATTATCATGGCTGCCTTCATCACTGTTCCATATAGTATAGGGCTGATCATTTTTTTTTACAGATCTGTTACTGTAAAATTCTATATTTTCGCGAGAAGATATTTTCGCGATAAGATATTTTCACGATTTTGCCTCTAACAGACATTTCGCGAGTTTTTATTTTCGCGATTACCAAAATGGAGTTGCATAATATCAACGAGTAAGCTTACCAAGTCGCCATTAACAACATTCATTTGACATTCATCGCCAATTATCGGCAGATTTTACAGTGTGGAAAGTTGATTACAACAGTGATTGACGTGTTTCAAGACCATTTCTTTCAACTAAAAAGCCAAATATATCATTATACTTTCAACTTTTTTCACTATCACATGATTGGTTTGAGAAATATTTGCCTCATATTTACCATCTACATCGGTCGTGATTTAGCTGACTGAATGATTAAACTTCCGAATTCAGCAGCTTTACATGCACAGACTCACTGCTTTGCTTGTTACGTATTTTGAGAGAAACTTTAATTGGTCGATAAATGACATTATATTTCGCAAGTTTTTATTTTCGCGTTTGAGGATTGATTCCCAAAAATAAAAACCTCGCGAAAATTTCTACTTTTACAGTATTTGTTCTTGCTGTCTTTCATATGGCTTAGCTCAAGACATCTTGTACTTATGTAAACTTGTAATGTTATAAGATTGGGTCTAGGAATAGATTTTACATAAAACAGTCTAAAATTAAGTATCTTGGTTAGGCCCCCCCCCCCACCTAGCTAACACCCCCCCCCAAAAAAAAATGTGTCTCGGGTTCTCTCAGTGGCCTGATTCTCCCGCCCATTAGAGTTCAAAATTCACATATAACCACATTTCTTTTATATCAAAAATAAAAGATTCGGTCATGAAGCGGCTGCCAAAAGTGACCTAAATATGTAATAAAAAGTAGGTTTACTTGATCTTTAAACTGATAAGTCCGTCTGAGATGTAAATTTAGGGTTTAGAAAACACTGGAGCTACACTGCCATCACATGAATATTACAATTTTAGTAATTTCTGTGTGGATTTTTAAACTTTAACTTGATTCTGATACATTTTCAAGATTTTATAATTAAGAGCATTTGCATCAGAATCTAGGCTTGTCCCTTTAAAGCTGGCACATGTTAAAGAATCAGCTATAGAAAACACTTGGCAAGTCTATTTGAGAAAACAATTAAGTGAAAAGTTAATTCAAATACCAAACAAAACGTTGACCATTGGTTGAACAAACAGGCAAATTACAGACTTTTGTTAAGCTTTTTGTTACATTTGTAACAAAGGACTGGTTTCATCGTTTGATGTCAACTGTTTCCAGAGAAAGAAAATAATTTCCATTTCACCAAACTCCTAATGACCCCTTTAATCTTAGTGTGATTGTACATGTAGCAGGAATTATTTTGAGAACCAAAACTATACTGTTTTTGTGTAGTTATTGGTCTTGCCTTATTGAAGCCCTCAAGTTCAAGTCTTCTTTCATAAATAGATCCCAATCAATTGTATGCTAGGCATATTTTAATCGTTCTTATATATAAGTTATTTTAATTGTACCAAGAGATTATTGATTTTTGATTGGTCAATTGTTACAACATTATAATGAATGAAGGGGTGGAAGAAGTGGTCAGACTGGAAAGGGTTAATATACACTTAAAACCCTTAAAGGTACATAGTCAGATTTTTCACATTTTAGTTTTCACTCTCATATGAAAGATCACCCCTTGAGATGTTTCAATTTCAAATTTCAGTTAATTTGGAACAACTGTTTTGATTTTAAGAGCAAACTTTGTATTTTCCACTTGTCTATTAGTAATTTTCTGTTTTTTTTGGCGCAAAATATGCAAATTTAATCGGTTTTTAGGCAGAAAATACACACTTTTATTAGGTTTTTAGGGACTTAGGCCGAAATCCAATTTTTTTTGTGTAAATGTTAACCCAACCCCTTCAAAATGGTAACCCTACCTTATTTTGAATTGCGCACAACATATCTTAAAATCGGCCCGATTGGCTGTGTAATTAACAAATACAATACGTTTTAAGATGGCGCTCTTACATGTTATCCAATGGAATCTGGAAAGAGAAAAAAATGTCAATTTTTTAAAGGTTTTTAGGGACTTAGGCAGAAATCATTTTTTTTCTCCGGCGGTAAATGTTATTAGGTTTTTGTTCCTCTTAGACCAGCGATCAAAAGTGTCAATGGTGATGCTGTCGTTTAACTCTTCCTTGGGGGTCAAAGGTCAACAGCAAGGATATTGGGAGGTCAAATTTACAACTTCATCCGATTTCAAAGATGTCAAATTGTTCGTCTTGGACCAGCGATCAATAGTGTTAATGGTAACCCCCATCATCTGACCTTCCCTTGGGGGTCAAAGGTCAAAAGAAAGGTCAAATTCTCAACTTAGTCTGATTACAAAGGTGGAAGGCGTCGGCGTCAAGAACTGCACGGCCCGAGAACCGCGTATTCTAGTTCTCATTTATAACCCATGTGAAATTTCATGGCCATGAGTTATGTTCCATTTTGGAGATATGAAAATGTGTTTAATTATATTTATGGTAACCATGTAATTAATTTTCACAGTACTACATCTAGGTGGCTCTGAAATACATAATTTCCCATAAATGATTTGGTCAATTCAGCCGAAATTTGAAACTTAGATCTCTTGAGTACTGTAAAACAAGAAATATTTGCTAGCAATTTAATTTCGCTAATACCCCAAAATCGGGTAATTAATTTGCCGCTAATATTAATAATGTACAATGATTTCAATGGCATGCTGATGCAATTAGTGAAATTAAAATGCCGCCAAAAACCCCAGATTCTGAAATTCACAAAATTTTCTTTCCGCAAATATTTCTTGTTTTACAATAGTTTCTTTCATATCACATCGAAAACTAAATATGGTAAAATCAAACCAAACTCCAATTATTACCATGTCATACATTATGGGATATATGTTAACATAAATTTTGAATTTTACAATATACAATTCACACAGGAGGAGGTTATCCAATATGTTACCTTTATTTAAATACGCCCAAGCCTCACACCAAGTTGATACATGGTTATCTATATGCCTATATTCTAATTTGAAATTGCGGTTGCACATTTTAACAAAGGTGCGGATATGGATTTTTATGCTAATTTGTTGATGTGAAGAAACCCCTCAAATATGCCAGAATTTTCTCACACGTTACAATTATTGAAATTGATTGAGAACTTTTATTTATTTTCGTGTACAATGGGACTGGATCATGTGGTCTTCCCATTTGTTACAGTCTGCTTGACAAGAGTAGCGGTTGGAATTATACAGTACAGTGTCTAGAATTATTTCGGAACAAATAGTTTCAACATTTGTATTCTTCTTTAGGACTTTGTTCTTGTTAATTCATTTTATTTGCAACATATTTAAAAAGGGTAGGCTCAACCAGTGGACCAGCACTGTTTTCCATATAAGGGCAAGCATGCATACAGATAAATATAATAGATACAAGTACTGCATGTATTAAATTTAATACGTCCATTTAGGATTAGTTAAAGGTCAAAATGTATGGGAAGTATAATTTTAGAAATCTTTATCACAAAAATAGCATGTATAGAATAATAAAATTGAAAGAATTACTGACAACTTACTATATGTGGACCGCCGCGGCAAAAGGGTGCAGTTGTCGGCTCATACATGTTGCTCCTTGTAGCATATCTGATGTATGCTATTTGTATGCATCAGATATGTTACAATGAGCTACATGTAGGAGCCGACAACTGCACCCTTTTGCCGCGGCGGGACACATATATAAAATGAATATAAACTTGTCAAAGATATTAGTTACCACATATTTGGGGATTTTAAAAATCCAATATCATCATGGCAAAATTCAGAATCACATTGACCCTGGTCAGTGTGTTATTAGTTCTTGAAAATTTTATAAAAACCTAAATTTTGACATTTAAAACAGCTCATTAATATTCATTATCATGAATAACATATTCAACCACATTTGAGGTTCAAATAATGCTCAGATCATTTCAAGAGCTTTAATTTAAGCCCTAAACCAGCTCTGTGACACATTTCTGTCTGAAATTTTATAAAAACCTAAATTTTGACATTTAAAACAGCTCATTAATATTCATTATCATGAATAACATATTCAACCACATTTGAGGTTCAAAAAATAGGTTACAATGGCAACAGTGAGGAAAAAAAAATTGGAATTTTATATTTTTCCCTGCATACATGTACTATGTTCTGACCAAGTTTCAAGCATTTGGGATTTGTAGAATAGTAGATACACAAAATACCTTACTATATCCATAATACTATTCCAGTTGAAATTTACAAAAAATCATTAAATTTCCAATTTTTTCTTTCTCTTCCTTTCCAGACTACTTGCATCAGGGACAGTGTACAATGATGGACTATATACTACTAAGATGCTGGGATTTATACCAAAACTTTCTGACCTGGAAAACTATCATGGAAATATACATTTATAATGTGACAAAGTTGAAACTCGATCAGTTTCCAAAATTGTTGGCTATATATATTTGCTGATGTGGAATTTGTACTCAAAACGGATATAGTCAAGTTCTTGAATGTTGTTTTTTACTGAACCTTTGGATCGTCATTGATAAGCTGAACTGCTGTGTTTGAATTGTATAAGACTTAATCCAATGACTAACATTATCTCAACATGTACTTTTCTACAGTTACAGGGAGCAAGTGTATTTTTCTACTAATTGTGCCAACGATGTAACAGTAATAGGTTTGCTGTAGACGAGCTTCAAGTGATAGCAGTTTGAAATACAGTATGTCTGTTGCCAGGATGAGATTTGTTTGTAATTAATGATGGACTAAAAATATGTTTGTCATACTGCAAACCTGATACATGTCGGTGTTTTCCCTACAATCCCCACGCCACAATCATGTTTTTCATTGTTTATGGTCTTGGCCAAATGTTAAGTTTTACAACCTCATTTTCACAAAAATGTCAAAATGCTCTTCGCGATTCTCTGAGATTTATGCTGGAGTAGATTACCAATTTTCTGACCATTAGTGTCATATTTTTAGGCTAATGAAACTCAATTCCCGGTTTCCCGTAACATTTATTCTGATTATAAAAATATAATGAGGTAACATTTTTATTATTCTTTATTTCCCATTTTCCATTTATCACAAAAATAACCATTGTCTTCTGTGCAGTCATTTCAGAATAAAAGATGCTTAGAGGACACTGGGCATTGATTTGAAAATTGTTCCCATGGAAATTGCCATTTAACAAAGATAATGATTTTTATGCATCTCAAACAATGTATACATTGAATCAAAAATGAGAAAAAGGCAATTTTAGCAAATAATGATTTTTTTCTTGAATCTGGTTCACAAAACACAGGGAGTAGTTTTGTAACACGTAGGGGTCACGGGAAACCGGGAATCGAGTTTCATTAGACTTTTAAATGTTGCATACATTATACCAGTTATTGGCAACATTTTATGTTGGAGTAGATTATTGCCAATTTTCTGACCATTAGTGTCATAATTTTATGTTGCATACATACCAGAAATTGACAGTTCTGAAATCGTTTTTGTTTTGGTTACATTTAAAAATAAAATGTTAAAATTGTTAATTGAATAGTTACTGTAAAGGTATCTATTTCTGCTGATGCTTAGTTTGTACTGTTATTCACTAATTGCTGTTACTTACAGTGGAACATCTTTAACACAAAATCTGTGGACAGCACGTTTAAATTTGTGTTATCAGGATTTGGGGGTTAACAAATTTTATGTTTAAGAGGTTCCACTGTAGGTGACATCTTATGAAGATTTAATTTCACTACTTAGACATCAGTAATGCACTTGTCAGATGCTTATCTGGCCCTCAGATACCCAGGGTTGATGACCCTACAGGACATGGTATCTTCCAGCACCAACTGACCCAAATACCACAAGGCATTTCTGTCTAGATCTCAGCAATTCGAGGCCGAATTATCATGTCAAGCCATAGGACCATTGCAACACCACAGTCTACAACAGCACAAGCGTTCCCTGACAGCAGGAACATTTACATTGCACAAATTCCCCACTCTGTTAAAACGAAGACCACACTAGTTGTTAAAATGAAGACCACACTAGTGCCAGGGATAGTTCGGGATAGAGAATCAAATGACAAGTGCATAATCGTAGAGTAATTGATACAGGATTCTTTTGTGAAGTATTGTGATATTAAATCCCAAGCGAAAAATAAGTCCCTTTACAGTAACTAAAATGTAGTGCATGTAGGCATACATAATATCAGATGTCAGAAAACAGGAGTTACTCTATAGTGTGTGTGGATTCAATTTGTGATGTGTAAGCAAGAATAGCATTCATGTAGTCTCCAATTGAAGCTTACATTTTTAAGTTTGTAATGGTCTGCGTCAAAAGAAGGTATCAGAATCTTCCCATCATGCCTTGCATCCATTGGGATTTTTTGTACGAGTTGTAATGAGAGGGTTTAGGGATGAAACATAGCACAATTAGCAGAACTCATCCCAATTTTATATTTCAGATACATGTATGTTTAATCCCCAAACTGTCTCATTACAAACAATTCAAAAATCTCATTAGAAGCAATGCTTGATGGGAAGGTCCGGATGTTTACTTTTATCTGCATCTATGCTCATGACTTGACTATGCATTCATGAATCGGATCCCTAAAAAAGATGTAAAAAGAAGATGTATGTAAAAAGAAGATTCGGACATTCCCATCTTGCCTTACTTCCAATGGAATATTTTGCACAGGTTTTCATGAACATCTTTAGTAATCTTTAGTGATGAAACATATCTGAAATCCAAAATTGGGATGAGGACTGCTAATTGTGTAATGTTTCATCACTAAAGATGTTCATGACAACCTGCACAAAATATCCAATTGGAAGCAAGGCATGATGGGAAGGTCTGAATATCTTCTTTTAGGGATGTGACTTTTTTGAAATGATCAAGTTACTTTTTGCCAATAGGTCCCACTGTCCCACGTTCTGGGGACAGCTTGCTTATAAAATGTATGGTTTACATTAAAAACAGCGTTTGTATGCAAAAAAAATACTAATACTATTGTTGTTTCAAATAATTTTCGTACATGAAAATTCAGAGCCTTGCGTCACAGTATTGCGTGTGCAATTTTTCGCAAATACACAACGCTATCCATGCGTGCGATGTCGCAGTACAGTGATTGGAAATGGCGTTGCGTACTTCCCGATGTCCTGTGCTTGTTACAGCTTGTGGATTCGCATTGGCTGTGTTCAAATTGTCAGTTCGTGTCCGAAATTTATTTGAAACAATAATATTATAGGGAATTTTTTGATAAGAATTTTGATCTAGACATGCTGCCATGCATTATCTGCTAGTCAACACTTATAATTGACACAAGATTCAATATCTGGATAAGATTTAGTATTAAGATCACAAGTGAAAGATAAAATGTATGGCTAGATATTGGTAAAATGTCATCTCCTCCAGATAACATGTCCCCATTGTTTCTTTATGTACTTTATGTCATTAACATTCTCATTGAGGTCAATTCAATGTATAAATGTAATGTATGCGTTTTTATTGCTATGATAAGGTAGCCAGTGAGCAAATAAATGACACATTATTCATTCTTGGAAGTTTTATTAAGACCTGAGTCTATCCAGGAATAGTGAAGTGACAGTTTAATATGTTAACATGGATCTCAAGTGCTCATTAGTTTGCTCGTGGCAACAAAAGTGTTTGGGGTGAATAATGTTGCCCATTGTGTTTCTCTTATTGGTCATATCCTTTAAAACACAATGTTTCTTTTTAAGAAGATAAACACCCCATTTTTACTAAGACAAAGTACTCCAAACTTTCCAAGCAGTCAATATACTATATAGGGATATGGATGTGATATGTGATAAAATAAGGGTCAGAATTGGAAAAAAAATATTGTACATGTGCTACAAAATTTGACACACACAGTCAAGATGGGTATCTGGTTAATGATCTTCAAAATGGCACTGCTGTAATTTCCAGGTTTCAACTAGACCGGTAATTAATTGGAAGCTAATTTGAATTAACACCTCTAGCTGGGTGTGAATATGTTCATCCATTATCTTGCCATTAAGTGCAGGTGTCTATTGACTCTAATTAAGTTATCAGGTCATGTATCATTAACTAGACATTGATAAGGCCATTTACCTCACCCTGCAAACGCCTTCCATTTCTCTTTTCCTATGTTGTTTTTGAATGATTCTTGCAATCTTTTCAAAACGGATTAAATCCATTTTCCAAATGTAGACTTTTATGTTTGTAATTGAAATAATGAAATGTATAGTGGCATTTGTTCAATATTTAACACCTACAAAAGAAAAACAGTTGATGAATGATTTAGATAGCTATGGCTGTGGGGTGAAGGACCTACTTGCAAATTCAGAATTTGTTGGTGTTTGCATGTATACCCCACAGTCAAAGCTATCTATAAAAATTCTATTCTTGCCTTGTTGAGACTGCTTCCAAAAAGAAATAATTTAACATCAATTATAGCTTCATATGTATATTTCTTCCATTATTATTTCCAGGGCTAAACAAACATACTTCAATAAAGAATGTCATCATTATTCGTTTGTTCTTTTTAACAATTGTTACAGTGGAACGTCATTAATACAAAATCACTGGGACCAAAGATTTTACTAGTTTTTGATAATGATATCAGGATTTTGTGTTAACCAAATGAATTTCACATCGAAAATCAATACCGTACTTGGGACCAAAAAACATTTTGTGTTATCACAGTTTTTGTGTTAATGAGGTTCCACATATCGCCGTGTGAGTGCAAGAAAGTCGTCTCTACAATGGCTGCCCTAAGTTATATTTATTTTTCAACTTGTCACAAGAATGTGAAAGATCTCTCAAAATTTCACTGTCTTACATCATATGTCAGTGGTTCTTGAATTGGTTCTTCAGGTGACCATATCACCTGAAGAACCATTTCAAGAACCACTGACCCAAGACTGGAGATTTTACAGTGTGCAATCCAAATTAATGACAAAAGGCAGCTATTGCAGATAAGACTTTCTTGCACTCACATGACGATATGGGCCTATAGTTTTTGAAACAAAACTACTTCTGACTAGAGGCAAGAATAGGAATTAAATTCCATTTTTGTTCTATTTAATCAAGAAGTCATTTGAACCATACATGCAATCAATCCGAATTAGAGCACATAAAGGCAATTATAAACCAGACTACTCCCCTTTCTGGCCAGTATAATTAATATGGCTTCTCCAATCCAGAAGGAGCAGTATAAGCTTAAGGTCAACAACACCTTATATCGATTTGACCATACCTGTGTAAACAGGTACATCAGATCACATTTATTAGTATGTACATATTACATCACTAGTGTCCACTAAGGGCCATGTGAACTCCTGATAAGCTTGTATGTATGCCAGTGTCATTACGCACAAGATAGTGCTATCGTGTTTGTAATGGACACAATACAATACAAATAATCGCTTCCCGGGAATTGCTTCATATATCGTTACACATAAAACGGTTAGATATTCATAACATGCTGCTCAGATTCTGTTTGATTCGTGTTCAAGAAATGATGGGTTCATGGAGAGACCGCAGTACCAGCAATATGAGAAGCACCCAGAGCAGACTGAATAACAGACTCTTCCTTGATACCACTAAGAATAGCTAAGACTGGGATAGCAAGTATTCAACAACACTCTGACATTTAAATGTAATCATTTTGTGTAAACATCTGGTTTAGCTATTTAGAAAAGTCTTTAATATACTTGGACCAACTAGCATATTTGCAGTATCAAGTCTAGTCTTTGCAATGAACCAGGTCATATAATAACAGAGCTAGTCCCAGGGCATTGAGTGTTGCCATTAGAAATGCAATCAACACAGGCACACACGATACCTTTGGATGAGCCGTGCCAATCGTTGATTAAAACTGTAAATGTCAAATGTAGCTTTTGATTGTGTCGTGTCCATTACACTGCTGAAAGAAATTCAAACTTACTTCCTAGCTAAAGGAAATTCAAATTGGTGATGTTAAGCATTTTCTTGCAACAATTTGTATTCGCATATCGCATTGTATTTGCATATCAATTGGACGCAACAAAATTGACCACGCATGTATTGATTTTGTCACATTACATGAAGTGCGCATTTATTAGCCTATAATTTAATTGCTCACTGTGTTTACAAGCTTATACTTTGATCAACACTACATAGCGGGAATTATGAGGCTTTTCTTCATCCACAAGTAAACAAAATCCCAGTTACACGCGCGCCGTAGATACTGATGCGCGAGGTTGCGCGCTGCGTCTTCTGCAGGTTTGCTGTATCTGTATCAATTCACGATGTGAAGAGGCCCGTCTATTTGGTATTGATCAAAGTACAGTAATGTTGATGAGATGAATGTTGATTATCTAGTACGTTAAACATATCCTCATAAAAATAAGCTTTTTATTTGAACCTATAAGGTAGAAAGTAAGTAGACGCAATTATTTTAGGCCAAGCAAAAATTAATGGGACAGTATAAACAAAATCCAGAGTGCTGGGCCCAATTATTTGTTAATGCAATGCCTACCTTGGATTTTCAGTTACTTTGTCTAATTAATTTTTGCTTTGCCAGTCTTCCACTGTTGATTAAGATTCACAAGATGTAAATTGCATACATGTGAGTGTCTGATGTATATTTTCTGTTATGTTGCATCGCAATAACACAGATCATCTTTGTGAGTCGCTATTCGCTAAGTGATTACGTAATAGTCTGGCTTACCCCAGCAACCATTCCAAACTATACATACAGCTCACAGTGGGTTGCATTGTCTTCACCAGAGAAGACTAAGTAATATCGCTACGGGATACGACCTGACCTTGGGTCATGTCAACACGACTGCGGTTACCGGGGTTTTTCAAATTGATGTAGTGAGCCACGTGTTCAATAGTGTGAAATTTGCCGGGGAAACGAATTGGATTATGATGTCACTTCGGCAGCAAATTTGTTAACATATTTATTGTAACCAATGGGGTTCAGGTATATCTTAACCTATATCTTAATTCTATGTAAAACATGTTATTTATATCGAGATCAAAGGTTTGGAAAGAGTTTGAGAATCCAACCAATTTTGCTTTGGAACAATTTTGAAGTTGATTCTGAGATATTGTTTGTAGTGACTTTGTGCACAAAATAAGTACATGGAAATCTCGACTCTTGCAGGAATGGGAATGGATTCTCTGACCTTGTTTATCGGCAAATCAAAAATTTAGTGGAAAATTTAAACAGAAATCTAGGGTGCAGGGCCCTATTGTTTGTTAATGCAACTCCTACTCTGGGTTTTTGTTTACTTTGTCCAATAAATTGATGCTTTGCCTATTATTATTTAAGGCTGCTTTGTATTGAACAATCAAAATCATTATTGAAATACCTGTATACTTGCCACATCCGTAAAGTGCTTAATATTTATCACTATAGGGATGATAAACATGATATGTAAAAAGTTTTAAACTTTTAACTCAGTTTTAACTGAACATACATGATTTAAATTGCCACTTATTTGTAGATTAGACAAAGTTACATGTACTTCTAACACAGATTTCTAAGAGTTTGTAAAAAGGATTTGTAAAAATATTTTGAAAAAGTTTCACTGTTTTTGCAGCATATGATTTATAATGTATACATGTGTCTTGTGACACGTTGTGAGGTTGAACTCAGTTTGTAACATAATTGTTAGGTTGAACACAGTTTGTAACATAATCATTGTATAATATGTAATTATTTAGATATTTTGAACAAAGTGCAAAGCTAATATTATTATATAGAGTTGATTTGTCTAGCCGGGAACACCCTCTTACACCACTACTATCGGTACTTTATAAGGAATTCCCTTTATAAGTAACAGAGCTGCTACAGTGAGAAACAGTTATACCAAGGAAAGAAAGTGCATGTATCCCATCATGCATTGCTTCCAATGGGATTGCTTGCATAGGAAATTATGTGAGTAGTTTGTGATGAAATGCCCATAAATCAAAGTTAATTGTGATAAACTTTTCATTTTGGGCATGTTTCATCATTAACTACTCACATGACTTCCTGTACAAAATTTCCCATAGGAAGCAATGCATGATGGGATACACACGATATCTTTCCTTGGTTTTACCAGTGTAAGAGGGTATTGCAGGCTATGCAATTTGGCTTCGTAAATTATTAAATACTATGTTATAGTGGCTGCTTATGTAGAGTATGTGAGCATTGAAACTAACGTTGTGAAAATGTACATAATATGAAAAGTGAAGTCTTATTTATTTTTATTTCTGTTGATTGACAAGAGTGGATATGTTTATGGTTGATTGCTGGATCGATTTGTAAGCAGAGATTATGTGCAATTTGGATTTCTTTGCAACGGTAGTGAACATGCAATCGCGAGGTGCATCTCAATCAACTACATACCACAATGTAACTATGTGCAGTGAAATCTTGCTAACATAGCGTCTACCAAGATGAATGCAATAGTTTTTGATTTGAAATTTACGACATATTTAGGGTGCGGTCACACACCCTTACCATTGTATCGCAGATCACAATAGAAGGACCATCAACATTTTTGCATTATCACTGTCGTAAGTTTCAGTTTCATTGGTTTTACAATCAGAAGTTTGAAATTCATATTTGATAAACACATGTGTTGCAAGTTACTATTGAATCAAAAAGTGAAACAAATGCATCAGTTCAGCTCATGCTTCATATTTAACAAAATTGTGTACATATCAAAAGTGATGTTCAGCATTTTTTTAATTTGATTTTTAACTTTTGATAGCTTGAGTTTTCCCATCTGTTTTTCAGGCAGGTATGATGGATTATGTGAAAACGATATGATTTATTACGGGATCAACTTGTCAGTTACTATGAAACTTATGGTGGTGGTGTGCTTGATAGCTCGTTTCTTTAAAAAAATGAAGTATTTTTTAACATTTTTTGCAAAGTTTTCATTATAAAGTACAAAATAATTCCTATCTGAATATAAATCAATTTTGTTATGTGTTTTTACATCTGTCAATAGCTGTCAATCAAACCTGGAAAACAACAATCTAAAATGGTTTGCAATGTTAAAAAAATAAAAAAATAACCATTTTCAAAATATTTTTCCTGGCATATTTGATATCAACTTTTCGAGTGATAAATTTGTTTTCCACTGTTTGTTCTCAGGCAACACGAAAAATATTAATGGTTTGGGTTCTGGCCACACGAAACTGTCAACTCACATTAGCTATGTTAAATGCCAAGTAAATAGTTGGTAGTTTCACCAAATCAAAAAACTTGATATAGTCCCAGGATAGAGTACTTGGTGCAGTTAACTGTAATGAAGTTTCTTTCAAGCAACGCATACCATGTTTTTTATACTTCATTCTGAAATTCTTGAAATTATGTAACAGCAAAAGTAACTAAATTTTGATTTATTGAACTTGACATGCTTTATGTCTACTAAATATGTATGCATTTAATGATTTCATTAATGTTTATATTTTTGCTGTTCACTGAACATATACATATGTGAACCGTCATATCGAAAGGTTCCTTAAGGGTCCCAAAATGAAAATTAATTTTTGGACTATCTGAAAGATTTTATAAGCTTTAAAATGACACCTTGCTTTTGGTTATTGGATGTTCGATTGCAAAGTTACATCCAAATTGGTAAAAGGCATCGAGCTAATTTAGAAAACTTTATTTCTGAGAAAATCAAGTTTAAAGTTTCTGTACTGGTAAAACTTAAATGGAGAAAGGATTTTTATATCTGTTTTTAAAACATTTCTCTTATGTTTTGGATGGATGTTGGAACCTGATTAATATGATAGAATACACTTCAAAGGTAACGTTTCTAATGAATTTAGAAAATTTGACCTTGGGCGTGATTTTTGAATATGCTCAGCTTCAATGGCCCATATGTCGTTATTTACTATGCCGACCTTAAGGTACCTTTCGATATGACAGGCCACATATAATTCTTACTATGCTGTAAATTGAGTTTCAAAGAGGTCAAAGCCAGTTGTTATTCATTTAGTCATGTCATACATTGCAATACCGCATTGCCCAATTTTGTTAATAAGTGCTAATATCAACATACATAATGTCATGTTTCTGAAATCTGTTAGCCTCTTAAGTAGGCCTTCTGTAGGAGCACAAACGTAATGCATTCTGTATGACAATCCATTGCAACATTGCTATTAATTTATTAAATGTGTTCTTTGAATGAGTCAATAATTGTGTGTTCTATTTGCAATAATGTTATTTGTGTGAGTCCAATTGAACAGATGTAGAATTCACTGACAAAGTTAAAACATCATATCCTGGTTACTGGTTCACGCTTTGTTCAAGCTCAGTTGACTACCCATTGAGTATGTGTTGTGATCATTTTGATCATGGTTCAAATTGCAATAAGCGTGAACCAGTCACTTGGCAACTATTGATTATGATGTCACACTTTGTCAGCGAATTCTTCACTGTAGTGTGTATACATATAGCCAAAGCAGACCTAAGTCACACACATCACAGTGATCTGAAACTAAGGACGTGTTCACACAGAAGAATTTGGTCATGACTATATTCTCGCTTGTGACTAAAGTCATGATTAATATGTGTGAACCCGGCCTAATGGTGCGTTTAGAGTCCAGCGATTTCACCACTGCAACACCGCTCGATGTCTAGCGATACGCAGTCTTCAAAAGTTGAAGCGCGCTATGTGTAGCGCATGTAAAGACTGCATATCGGCAGACTTCGTGAGATGGAATCGCCGTGAAATCGTCAGACTCTAAATGCAACTTAAGTCGCCATATTCTCTCCTGCAGTGAAAAAATCAAGACCTATGCCAAGCAGCCCTTATTTTTAATTTTTTTAAATTAAATTTAATTTTTTGCAAACAAATTTGTGAGAATATGAGCTCTGAGTCTTCATCTTGTGATTTGAATACCACACACCTCATGATTTTGGTATCATAATATTTTGACAATTTTCAAAATTAATTAAAATGTCTTAGAGCCCCATAGGGTTATGTCAAGGTCATTTGTATTTTTTGTGAAATTATATTTACGTTGCAAGGCAATAAAAAGTCGATACAAAACCACAAATTCTCAAATACATAAATATTTGAGAAAACAACCATTTAAGCTTCATTCACTTCACACAATCCAAAACTTAGCACTGTACATTTTTAATCCACAAGATGTGCTTGATATTCAAACTATTTGATTGGCTAGTTTTTACTGGGAGGTAATGAATTAGCTTTAATGAAACTATTTACAACTTTTTAAAATGATTTTTATTCGTGTTTCACCAACCGCTTCGAACAATTTCTAAGCTTAGTACTACCACTGCACGTTGTATATTTGCAAAATATCCTCATTTAGGTTTATTAATAACCACAATCCAATTAACTTGTGTTCATAATTGATATTCTTGTTTTCATGCAGATAATTAACCCATGAAAATTGTTCTTTGTCCTTGAAATAAAGGAAATTAGTTAAGTCCTATAAGATCACACAGGAAAAGAGAATTTCCATTCAAAAAATAGTATGCCATTTTACCACATGTTTTGAAAGTGTTTTCTAAACAGAGGTGCATATAAACAACAACATTAGGCTTTTCAATTTATAGAATTTGACAACAGGTATACCTCGTCCAAATTTACAAATTTAAAGACCCAGGTTTTGAGACTTGAAAGCAAATAATTAGTTGTTATAAACAGTGGTGGCCCCAGCATCTCAATTCCTGGGGCAAACAAAGGGCAAGACAATTTTTTTTTTTTGGGGGGGGGCAAAAAGTTGGGAAAAATAATGCACGCTGCCAAATGTTTATCTTTTCTTTCTCTTTCTTTTTACAAATTAGTTTATTTTGGCTAAAAAACACCTATTTTGGGCTAAAATAATGGTATTAAGTGGTGAATTTGTGCAAAGCGTGCAAAAATGTGTACATTTTATGTCAAAATTATCAATAAAAAGTAATAATTGAGAAATT
The DNA here is from genome assembly GCA_000969725.1 of Ophiothrix spiculata. Classification (NCBI taxonomy): domain Eukaryota; kingdom Metazoa; phylum Echinodermata; class Ophiuroidea; order Amphilepidida; family Ophiotrichidae; genus Ophiothrix; species Ophiothrix spiculata. Next base: position 35,240 of record JXSR01S010646.1, read on the forward strand.
TGCGACATAAAGC
>JXSR01S010646.1:56228-85112 GCA_000969725.1 Ophiothrix spiculata
AGCCTACAAATAAATAATTAATAGATAAACTATTTTAATAAATAAATGAATAAAATAAAATAAAAGTTATTAAATAGTAAAATACCAATTAGTAGCCTACATGTGAAATCGATCATCGACGAGCGAGCGGCAATAAACATCGATTTTTCTGTTGCTCAATCGATTTGATTGACAGCGAAAACAAAGGTGAGGTATACTTCGTCTACCGCCTTGTGTCATTCATGTCATTGATATCAATGTGTATGGTCAGAGAGGAGCCAACACCAATTACATTAATTATTTACAGTATTTTTATTTAGTAAGTTTGCCTACGTACTCATCATCTAGCCCCGTCAAGCTTAACACGCGCGTAGTCGTCGGCGCTGGAATTACACTGAATTAATTAACAACTTTCAGAGTAGCTGTCGTGAAGCACACGACGTTGCCGCAGACGACCAAACATTTGAAAATTTGAGTTGTCGTAATGTACATGTAGCACGACACTGTCGCAAGAAAAGTTGAATTTATTCCAGCTCAAAATATTGTGTCGTTGCGACCATCACGATGTCCATCATGACGTCGACAGGGAGGTAATTATCGAAATATCGGCTTGTCGTACGGCAAGCCAAATTTTTGAGATGTGACAAGGTCGAGTTTGCGCACTTTGAATTTTTGATGTCACGCTGGTCGTACGACATCAGGACAGGCAACTCTGAAAGGGGAAAGCTCGCTAGTCCGAAAGCTTGTTAGTCCGACGGCTTGCTAGTCCGACAGCTCGCTAGTCCGAATTGTAATTTAGGCTTGCCAGTCCGATTATGAAAAAGGCTTGCTAGTCCAAATTTTAAATCGGCTATCCAGTCCGAATTTAATTAATAGCTCACTAGTCCGAATTTTTCAAATAGGCTCGCTAGTCTGAATTTTAAAATAGGCTTGCTAGTCCGAATTTTAAAAACAGCTCACTAGTCCGAATGTGCATATTTCGATAATTTCTATTACAGTTTTTCAAAATTCTGACTATCGAGCTGTTTTCAAAATTCGGACTATTATTGTTTCAAATAAATTTCGGACATGAGCTTGATTTCTGAACGCAGCCACTGCGTATCCAGTTATCCACAAGTCGTGACAAAAACGGGACATCGGGAAGTACGCAACACCGTTTCCAATCAGAAATCCACAGTGTCGCGACATTGCGCGTGCCTGAAAAGCGTTGTGTACTCGCGTAAAATGCACACGCAATTGTGTTACGCAAGGCTCGAAATTTTCATGTCCGAGAATTATTTGAAACAATAATAGTGAGCCTGTTTTAAAATTCGGACTAGCGAGCCTATTTTGAAATTCGGACTAGCGAGCCTATTTTGAAATCAGACTATTGTTGTTTCAAATAATTCTCGGACACGAACATTTTGAGCCTTGCGTAACACAATTGCGTGTGCATTTTACGCGAGTACACCACGCTTTCAGGCACGCGCGATGTCGCAGTACTGTGGATTACTGATTGGAAACGGTGGTTGGTCCTGCTGCGTACTTCCCGGTGTCCCGTTCTTGTCTCAACTTGTGGATACGCGGTGGCTGCGTTCATAAATCTTGTTCATGTCAGAAATTTATTTGGAACAATAATAGCGAGCTGTTATAAATTTAAATTCCAACTTGCGAGCCCTTTTATTCGGACTAGCGAGTTGTTTTTCGGACTAGTGAACCTTTGGACTAGTGAGCTGTTTTTTCGGGCTAGCGAGCCTTTTTCAAGGTTATATTTTCCCATTGAATAACGTTACGGACTAGCGAGCCTTCGGACAAGCTTTTGGACTAGTTAGCGAGTCATCTGACTGGCGAGCGGACCCCCTCTGAAACCAGCTTTAGACTAATCACATGCTGCACTGCACAAAGTCAATAATGTCACCACACTTTAAATAAAATGTCTTAGGCCAAAAAAAATAAATTGTTATGTTGCCCTCAGCGACCGACCCTATTCAAAAATAAAAATAAAAAATATTAGGGTCGGGAAAGCACCCAATTTTGCTCAAATTGGGTGTTTTTTGAGAAAATAGTTTGAAAATAGTGGAAAATGCACCCAAATTTGGTACTTTAGGTGCTTTTTAAAAAATATAATTTAAAAAAAATATATTTTCCGACCAACCGACTCAATTTGTCAGAAATCCCACTTGAGGGCAACACAACATTTAATTTTTTGGGCCTTATCCTGCAGAGTATTCAACGTATAACTGAACTCAAATGTTTATCCCACAAAATCACAGAAAACTACCAGTAGGGTATATTATTTTATCAGCATATTCTATCAATTCATGTAAAAAAATCTCTCGGTAAAAAAAGAAGCGGGCATATCTAGGCCAGTCACTTTAACAGGCTACATCTAAATTTCCAGATAGTTCCCTAAGAACTTTTGATAGAGCCCCTGCAGTTTTCAAATGGAAGTACCTGATAAACTCTGGACACGTTCCTGTCCATGGGTAAACTCGGACTGGGTCAGACCTATACTTTGATCAACACCAAATAGGCGGGCCACTTCACATGTGCATTGATACAGATAAGCGTGTGTGTAGCTGACCACAGCGCAAATGCAGGAGACGCAGCACGCGTTGTATGTGTGAATCGTGCATCAGTATCTACGGCGCGCATGTAAGTGGGATTATGTTTACTTACTTAGTGTTGATCAAAGTATAGAATAGACTTTACCACCAAATTCAATTCATGATATCAGATATGCTACATGTATGTCATGAAATCAATAATGGAATCACTTGACTGGAGTCTAGACTTCAGTCATAATCAGGTTATTAGTAATTACCTACTTAAAACTGCCATTGTCAAATTATTAGTAAACAAAATAGTTTTAAAAAAAGACATTCATTGCAGGTCATATATGGTTTTTTTGTGTGGGTTTTACATGTAGGAAAATTCATAGTATAAGAGTAACAACCCAAGTGGTGGGGAAAAACAAGGTAAAACAAGATATCTTGTTCACCCATTACCGCTCACTTATTTTGCCCATTGTTGACTTTTGTTCTCCAGTTTGGTATGTGTATAGACAAAATCATGTTTATTTGGAGCTCATTCAAAGAAGGGCTTCCCGTTTTATTTTAGGTCAGAGGAGGGGGGATCAGTCATATGCTGGGCTTATCAAAGAACTTAATCTCATGAATTTAGTTTACAGGCATAAATATTTATCCATTTGTTTTGCTTCTGGCTGTCTCCTCAATTCAAATCCTTTCAATTTCACAAATTGGTCCGTCAACAGCCGTCATCAATGATCAAAATCAATTGCATCTCAACGACCACATCACTCCCAAAACCGACAGCTACAAATATACCCTTGCTGCCAACTTCCCTCGTATGTGGGCACAACTGCCTGAGTCTTTGAGAGACTGTTTTATTGTTCATTCCAAAATGTCTACATTCAAAAAACATCTTAGAGGGACTAGCCTAGATTCCATCTGGAATTAAAAACTTATGGGATGCTCTAAATAAAGCTTAAAGGTATAGTAAAATCCAAAAATGTGCAATAATTTACACCCAAATGGCTCAAATTGAGAGAGAACTAATTTGCAAAAATATCATTCTTTGATGCTGGTGTGACTATTCTGTGTTTCATAAATCATAAATTTGTACCTCGGGTGGATTTACCAAATGAATGATCAAACAAAGCTCCTAGATATAATTTAATACATATTAAAAGAGAAACAATTTCATCAAAAATAATTTGTTTAGCCATCACAGGTGCAGAAACAAGATTTTTTTAAGTTTTCAAACTAGAAACACTGTTTTCACACCACTTTTTTTGCCAGGGAAATAAATTAAAGTTGGTAAAGAATTGCAATTTTCTCCAGTATTCCTCAAAATCATGGAAAACTACTTGTAGGTTATATTACTATAAACATGTTCTATCAATTAAAGTAAAAAAAATATGTAGGTAAAAAAATTAGTGCCTTTAAGAAACATTTCACTGAAATATCTTTTAAAGAGCTGGAGCTGGACTCCTAAATTTTATTTTTTCCCTTCAATGTTTTTATATGTCTATACTGTGCAATATATGTTTGTCTCAGTGAGTTGGAGGTGCCCAGTGCTCGATTTTAACATTTGAAGTTACTTGCACAGATGATAATTTTCTTCAAAAATAAGCTTAAAAACTTGTAATTTTACTTGCACTCAATGGTGCACTGGCAAAATTCCACTTGCACAGAGCAAATTCTACTTGCATTTGTGCAAGTAAAACCCCTTAAAATCGAGCACTGGAGGTGCCACACTTTTTAGGTGAAAGCGATTTTTTGCTCCTGGCTCCTCCAGGCTAGCTCTTTGAGGCAAGATTTTTCCTCATGTTTTAAATGTAATCTTATTTTATTTACTGTATGTTTTTATATATTTTAGTAATCTGTTTGATGTTATAGCCGAATGTGTAAATAAATAGGCCTAAATAAATAAATATTGCGCAACAAACAATATAATGGATGGTGACTTACTCAAGCTGCTTAAAAATTGCAATTTTGTTCTTTTTGGGTCCTCTATATTTAACATGACATGTGGTAAAAAGAGTTCAAGTCTATAAGAGTTCTTGGGATAAATGAATATTTTATTAGCAGTCCTTGGATGTTTGGAGTTCAATGAATGATTTGGAGTGAGTGTGTTCTTGTTGGACATTGGACCAGGTGATCTTTCACTGGTAATGACAAGTGACCCTAAATGGCTTATATTGACAGTCGGTTGATGAGGAAGTGTTTTTCATCGTAAGATGTTAATCATGGTCGTAGTCATGTTTCACAAATCGGGCTGCCTGCTTTAAAACTATTCAGATCTACCCCAACCTTGAAAACAATGACATATGTAGTTTCTTGTAGAAAAAGATTTCAAAAAATGTACACTTTTACTATGAGAAAAAATAACAGATGTGGATGTTTATTTTCCTTTCTAAAATACGGTATAACACAAGTTTCATTTTGATATGCAAACTGGCACATCACCACTCTATTGGGGTACCCAGCTTAAATATGACTTATGGTTGTAAACAATATTAACAAGCATCCACTGAAGTGTGTTTACTTTGATTTTTTTAGTTAATTTTGAGATTTTTTACATTTAATAAAGATCGTTTGTTTACAAGTTTGCACTGAAGTTTTTGCACTTTGATCATGAATTTTTAGTTAATTTTGAGATTGTTTTTTATATATATATATATAAAAAAGATAATTAATTAAATGTGTACAAGTTTTTGTTTGTTATACTCCGTAGCCCAGGGCTTCAACAATTCATGAAGGTGTACAAGAACACATTTCCTACATTTTTTGTGATCTGAGTTGTCCAAAATGAAACACTTGGAAAAAAATAACCATTGAGCCATATTGCAGCCAAAATTACCAATCCGTTGCCGGAGTATGATCATGATAAACATACGATTGACCTTGATTTTGCAAAAGGTTGTAAGCCTTTTTTTTTGGTTACTTTCATGTGATCTGTACTGTAATTTATGTTTCAAAAAAATGTACTTTCTTTGTTTACAGCATGGAGGTGGTATTGTAAGCAGTAAACTCAGTGGGGATTGTATTCCGTAAGTATAACAGCAAGTTTGTACTAAGAAAGTACTTTGGGATTCGACAGTACCTCAGTTCCCAAATAATATAAACTACAATGCATGGTGCAAGGCTATCCAGCTCATCAGGTTTTGACATTTACATGTAATAGGTACATGCACCTTGGATTTGTTTTACTAAATGTAATTGTCACAGGAATTGTAGCTGTAATGTAATCAGAGTTTTCTCAAGAATATAATATTATACACTATCCACAATTCCATTGTACGTTAAGAGTAGACTGAAAACATAACCAGTGTGCCAGTACTTCCCAGATCACATTTATGATAATGAGATGAGTTGTTTATGATTCATACACTGCACCAATCAGAACGCAATAATATAAATACGCAGAGTGGATCAACAATTCACAATGCACTCTGCTTGTGGCATTCCCGTTTGCGTGAAGGTATTAAGCGTGTATGGTTGCATTGTTTTTGTTATGTGATGATCTGTTTATTTTTGTTGTTTCAAATAAATTTCAGACATGAAAATTCTAAGCCTTTTGTAACAGAATTGCGTGTGCGTGCAATTTACGCAAATGCACAGTGCGTGGATTACTGATTGGAAATAGCTCTGCGTATTTCCAGATATCCTGTGCTTGTCATAACTTCTGGATACATGGTGGATGCGTTCAGATTTTCAGTTCGTGTCTAAATTAATTTGAAACAGTAATAGTTCAGATTAGTTCTGTATTTTGATGACCATCTGAAAGTCACATTTCTTTTTACAAAACATAGCAACGTTATTTTTTCTGTCGTGTTTGAATAAGGTTAATTTGCATTCCATTTTGCTCGTGAAATATTGTGACAAAATCAATGCACTTGCGGTAAGTTTTTGATTGCTGTCCAATGCACTTGGTCCCTAGGGGACTTATGAATTGGACTCATCATAAGTGACTACGCGTGCATTTTTTTTGTCCCATTTTACTCGCGACATGAAATGCACATTTATTAATCTGTAAAGATAAACTGCGCATTGACAGTTCACCCTTGTTTCTAAAGCATGAAAATATAGGACATTTGATAAACTAGCCCGAGTAATAAAATGAAACAACTATGACAAGGTAGCTCTATCCATAGAGGATGTACCCTGTAAATTTCATGAAATCCAAAAATTGCGTTTGTTTACTAGAGGCAAAAATGTGTCCAAAATTTGCTAGAAATATAGGGTTATAGCGCCCTCTATAATAATTTCCCCATTGACTTCTATGTAAAATGTCATTTTACAAAAAGTAGTGTATCTTGAAAACGCAATTTTTTCATGTTCTTAAATTTTGGAACAATTATCAGATAGTGAATGTCTATTACTCCATACATATTTCGTATTATGACACGGGCGATTAAAAATAAAATATCTGCCAAAAACAAAGGTGAGTTCTACCCATGATTTCTACATGCCTATACTTTAGGCGATGGATAATATTTTGCACATCAACAAAGTCTCACTGATTTGTAGTTTGGAGTGTTTCAAGTTCACCAACAAGTGACATCCATTTGCAAAGAATGGTGTTTTTTAAAAAAAAACACCTTGGAATTTAAAATTAATCTTGCAAATTGATCAATTATACCACACTTTTTTGCATACTTTGTAATTCTGCATTTCCTTGATGATTTACTCTGTCAATTTTTAATCATGACTCCAGAGTGTTAGCTGAGGGGGATAAGCATTTTTCAGATGACTCTACTATAGAAGCAAGATATATTGACGACTGCATTGCTCAGAACAAGCGACTTGATATTGAACTCTACAGGTAATTCTTTTGTGTGTCTTCTTATAAATGCCCCCTCCAATAATTTTCCAAACAAAATGTTAAAAGCATTCAATTTCAAAGCATTTTCGTTTGCTATAATAGTAATAAGTGGCATTTATATGGTGCTCTTCAGAGAGCACAGCACCTTACAGAACAACAAGAGCAAATATATAAACAAGACAAACATTAATTAAATAAGTGTGTTTTCAGAAGGCGCTTGAAAACGGGTACAGATACCGCTTCTCTCAATTAATTGAATCGGCAATTCATTTCGGATTTGAAAGTTAACTGTCTCATAAAGTTTGCTAATGTGAATTGACATATTCAGAGTGTTATCAAAAGAAACAGCCAGATTTTTCACAGAGATAGATGGTTTGATTGTGTGGTCCCTGGATTCAAACCAGGGACCATTCGCACCCCAATGCCATTGTCACTGTGTCAAGCCATTGAGCATTTTGTGATCATTACTAACTCCGGTCTGTGACGTATTTGGACTTAGCCAATTTTCGCTACTTGGCGGATTGTGATATCTTGTTGTTTTGTACGGTTAGGGTTAAGGACACAATAATTGATTTGAACATACAGATTGTTCCAATGTATGCCTGCATACTCCACATTGGGCCATGAAAACTGTTTTATGGTTGGTCTTTGATGTAAGTACATTATTCATATTGGACATGCATGACTCATATTGTATAGGATGCTGGTTGTCCGTTTCTTTTTATATAACTAATCCATAGATTCTAGTCATTTGATTGGTAAGATTGTAACACGTGACCATTTGTAATTTTTACTATCACTATCATCCGTTTGATAGTCTTTTTCTATCACTTTCATCCGTTTGATAGTATATCGACTCTTATCATACTGGATTGAAAACTGCAGCGTACAGAAGTGACATATTGTTTTCTGCTACATGGATGATGGGTACGTACAAAAGTTTAAATATGTTATCAAATGACTAGAATATATAGATGAGTTATATAAAACAAATATTAACTGCTTGTATTCGTGTGATGGTAAAAATATACCATCCCGAATTGAAAGATTGATTGTCCATTTCAAATGGAACAATCAATCTTTCAATTCGGGATGGTATATTTTTACCATCACACTCATAAGCATTTAATATTTGTCACATAGAGATAGTATAACTATAGCAAGATTTTAAAATTTACTGGGAAATATTTTATAACTACCACTTGTCGGCTGTTTTCGTGTCAGGTAAACGAAGGAGCTACATATTGTATGTCTGTGTATTTACTGGTACCAGGTCCAATACTCCAGATAAATATTCTCTCACTATCTCACAGGGCCTTCACCCTGACTTACGTGTTTTTCAGCTTGTTTGAGTCTTTCACAAAGTCACAAAAAATGACAATCGCAAGAATCCCATGGTATTTTCTCATGTGATTTGGCCACTTTATTGTGCTGGTTAGTACATGTATAAATTGTATTTCATCATCTAATTCTGTCAAAACTCGATTACGGTAATGCCCTTCTGTCTGGCTGCAAACAAACCGACATTGCTCGCCTTCAGCGCATACAGAACAGGGCTGCTCGCATTGTGTTTCAAGTTCCTCGTCACCACCCATCCACTGAGCTTCTTGAGTCTCTTCACTGGTTACCCATGGAAAAGCGGATCATTTTCAAAATTCTGTTGCATATCTTTAAGTCCCTGAACGATCTATCAGTAGTCATTATATAAATTCTTATTTGATCTCGATGGACATGGCTTAGTGCAAATCCGCTTATCTTTATCAATTCTGCTTTGACTAGGGTGAAGAAGAACAGAACCCGCAACACAGAGGACATGGATAGACCACCATCGCCAAGTACTTCAATAATCAGCACGACAGGGTCTGTCAGAGGGTAGGTTATGTACAGCACATGCAAGTACAATGTCACAAGGGTCTGCTAATTCTGGCAAACTAGACTTATCCCTGTCAGGACTCAGAAGTCATATTCTCAAACAATGTGTACTTAATTGTACTGACTGTAAGTATATCTAGCTTAAGGGGCATTGGACAAAATTTCAAAATTTTATTAGTGGATGATTTATATTTCATATGTTAGAAAATAACAGTCAATTAAGAGATATTGGGAAAATTTTGATCAAAATCTTCTGAAAATTTGTATTTTGTTTGTTGATCTTGGGTATGAGGATATTTATATAATATTGAATGGCTTTGAGGGTGATACAAGAAAATATTGTACGAGCTAAAAAAAATATTGCACGAGTCGGAGACGAGTGCAATATATTTTTTTAGCGAGTACAATATTTTCTTGTATCACCCGAAAATAAGCCATTCAATATTATTATTATTATTTTTATCAGGCTTTTGAAAATAATAATTGGCACAAAATTATTTTCCTACCTTACATTGGTCACTGCATCCTATTGGTCATATTTCATATTCGTTAACTTCGTTGCAACTCGAAAATTTGAAACTCGATTTCTTGAAACTCAAAAATTTGAAACTCAGATATTTGAAACTCGAAAAATTTGACGATTCAAATATTTGAAAATTGATCAACTTAGAGCAAATAAACATATTCTCGGAAATGTGCCCGGATGTGTACAATATTTTTTAGAATATTGTATACATCCTGGTACTTTCGTAAAAAATGTCCCAGATGTGTACAATATTTCTTAGAATATTGTATACATCCTGGTACTTCTGTAAAATACACAGATTTATTGTATTGTACAAAAGCCTGATATAAATAATAATCTAATTTATTGATGTCAAGAAAGAGCAAAAGATTTGTGTAAAACATTCCTTTCACATTATAGATTGCAGATTAGGTTGTCAATTCTACAGTAAAGTGTAATGTAAAACTGTGTTGCTTCGCCAACAGGAGGTCCAAATATACAGACAAGGAGGATGAAGCTATCCTGAAGTACATTGCTGCCAACCCAACCAGTTACAGAGGTAATGCGGTATGGAAGAAAATGGAAACACTACAGGTGGGTAGCCCTGTCTGGTCGTATCTGCAATAGCTGCCATTTGTCATAAATTTGCATTGCACACTGTAATGTCCAGTGCCATATGGACACTTAAGTTTTGTCAAAAACCATGTTGTCTGTAGGAAATTCTATAGGAGTCATAATGATTTGAGTATAAATTTTTGACACATGATATGTGAGGTTATCCTGATGGTTTGAAAACATTTTAGTGAAAATCATGTTTTTGATCCATATGACCCCCGTGTGATCTTTGGCCCCGATCACATGACATGTTGCAGTGGGGTATATGTTGTTCTGACCAAATTTGACACAAAATTGGATAGATTCAGCCCATTTTTAAATATCAAGTTATGAGTTGCAAAAATATTGGGAGAGACCAAGTCCAATATTTTAAAACTCATAGCGAGACCATTAAATATTGGGTGCAAATCATCCAATTTGTTGGGGGTGTGGTCAAGGTCAAAAGGTCACTTGAGGTCAAATTTTAACAATGTTCACAAAGTTGACATAGGTAATCCAAGTGCATTTTGAGGTCAAGATTATAACTCATGAACCCTTGACCCCATATAGATTAAACTTGGATAGACTCACCAGGTATACACTGTATGCAGCGCCCCATGAAGGAGCATTCGCACAGGGGACCAACGGCTTAACGTGACTATCCGAACCACGGAGCAATTAGAGTAAAGTTTCTTGCCCAAGGAAACAAGGAGACGTAAACCGCCTGGCCCGGGGCTCGAACCCACAAACTCTGTATTACGAGACCCGTGCTCTAACCGCTCGGCCACGCTCCCCTATAAGGTCAAAGTCAGTTGAGGTCAAAAGGGCATTTGAGGTAAAAAAAATTCCAAAATGATCAAAAAGTTGCTCTGAGGTCAATTCAAGGTTAATAAATTGCCCAGAGGTAATTTCTTTCCTTTTTCATTTCCTTCTTAACATCACAAAAGTCCACTACAGATTGTAAAACTTGCTCAGCACTTGAAGGAATAGGTTATAATACATTAATAACCTGCGTAATAGCGCGATCCAATCTCTTAAGATTATTTCTACTTTTACGCAAACAACTACGCGGTCATTATCAGGTAACAATGACTTCTTATAATGACCCGCGTATGTGATGTCATTAGCGCTGAATGCGTTTTCTCATAAAACGCCAATCAAGCGCGCGTATACACCATACACACGCGCGTTTATTATATTACGCGATGATCGTCATGCCTGGACTGATCGAAATTCTCTTATAGGGATAAGTAGACCTTGACGTAAGAAATAAGTTTAATAAAGTATTTCTTCATAAAATTACACATAAAAGGCATTAAAATGTTGAAAGAGCGGTTATTAATGGCAATAATAACTTTGCACCATCTTTTAATTCGGTTATTGTTTAAAATTGGAGGTGTTTGTTTTGTGCCTCGGTATTTATCTTCGGGAGCATAGCTCCCTCAGAAAAGTACCTCGGCCCAAAACAAACACCTTCGATTTTAAACAATGACCTCAAAAAGACGGTGCACAGTTATTATTGTCTAAGTGGTTCAACCTTATGCTGGTCACTGAATTAAAAATTCAAAATATTTTGCCTATTATATATATTAGGTGCTCTTTAAAAAGATATACTTTGAAAATCTGGAATAAAAACTGTCATATATTGAATGGGTCAATTAAAATCCTTAAGAAAGCAAGATTTATTGGATTACTGGTTGGAATGTTAATATATCAATCTGTCTGCAGATCACCAGTCATCCCTGGCAGTCCATGAGAGACCGGTTTGGGAAGAAACTAGAGAGCCGACTTGGACATTATATAACCAAGTACAAGACAAGAGTGTTGGAGAAGTATGGTTTGAAGACGAGTTCCGACTCAAGTGCAGAAGATAAACAAAGTGGCAAAGGTGAGGAGCAGACTTTAGTGCAAAGTCTCATTGCATCTGTTGACATCACAGTCTGCATCTAAATTATGTTTTAGGCCAAAATGAAAAAAATGAATGTTTGTCCTTAACGTTTCTGGCATATGTGCATAGGGATTTTTTGTGTATTTTTTTTTTAATTATCAACTTTACATTAATAAAATTTCACCATGGGTGATTCCAAAGTAACGTTTGTGACCGAAAAATTGGAAAATTTCACTTTTAAATGGCCACAGAACCTAGCATAAACCATTATATCAACAAGTTTGTTGTTGAAAATGGTGCTCACTGGTGGGATCAAGACATGCAGGTGTTTAAAGATTAAACATTTTTCCAAAATACTGAATAAAGTTCATGTAATGTTCGGTTACGTTTGTGACCTCACACGGAAATGGTTTTTTGCTCCAAATGACTTCAAAGTGAAATTTCTCTGATATGTTAGCGAATTTTTTATTGCGCTTTTTACAGATGATTGGTAACATATTTACAAATAGTTCATAAAAGTGGTAGGAAATTCTATCGTCAGGATTTCTTTAAATGCAATGTTTTGTTTGGTAACGTCTGGTAACGTTTGTGACATTTTGGTGTAACTTTTTGGTAACGTTTGTGACATTTTTGAATGAAAACATGTGCTCATTCATTCACGGGTAGAAAAAATTCAAAATTTCTGATTAGAAAATACTTTTCACATACCGAGTAACAAACGTATGACTGAAAAAACTGCTCATATGGTCGAATGAAAAAGCTGATTTTTTGCTTGAAATCAAAAAAGGTTTAGTTTTCACTGGAATGAGCCCATTGATGCCTAATACAACTAACTATATGTGATGGCTTGCCCCAGAAAGGGGGACTTTGCGACAGAACACTTTTTGAGAAACTGATGAAAATAGGCAGCAAAAAATTAAGAAAATAATAAGAATTTCCAGCAGATTTTCTGTTGTAAAATTTGATTGCTTTGATCAATTTTAAAAAGTAAGGTGTCATGTTTTAAAGCTTAGAAAATGATATAACAGATGAAATGATAAAATCAAAATTGATATCATATGCAAAGTCCCCCCCTTTCGGGATTAGCCATCACATATATGGTGGACAAATGAAAAGGTTATTGAAGTTCATTAGCGTATAAAAAAATTTATGAAAAATTTCCCGACCAAAAATTGGAAATCTGCTTTCCCAAACAAATTTTTCAATGAATTTTGACTCATAATAGCAGATTATAATTACAAATGCATTGCTGTAATAAATTCTTTTAAAAAGTAGTTTCATTTTAGTTTTAGGGACAAAATAAAATTTGAATCATAATCCAGTTTATGCTAATTATCTCAATAACGACGTGACAGATTTGAATTGGGTTTTGTTGTGAAGTGCGAAAAACAAAATCCAGGGTCCATGTGGACCCCCTTATGCACTTAAGTGTTAAAATAAATCTTAATCTCTCAATCTCAGTGTCACCATAGATAGCCATCTCTTGCTTAAAGGGTAAAGGAAAGGAAATTTAAGAATAAAGGTGGAAAGTCATGGAATCTAAAACAATGTATTTCATGATTATCTGGGGCTTTGTTTTAGTTGTATAATGATATAATTTTGGGTGAAGTCTAGCTGGAGGGACAAAAACATTTTCAATATTTCACAAGCGATGACATCATTTGTGGCAGTGATTTAGTTGCGAAATACTGATGATTAGAATGATGAATTGAATAGAGTTCTATTTATTAATATCTATTAAAAATCAATATTAACACAAATTATGTCACAGGTATTGTGTTCTTTTATGGCCCTGTTTTGGGAAATGGAATGTTCTAAAAAGACCTGGGGTAGGTCTATCACTTCATTTCCTTGGCCCTTCAGGACTCACATCAGCATCATTTGTTACAGTGGTTGGGCTTTTATAAGTTCAGCAGGATTAGGAAATATATGTACCTCAATGCTACCACTGAGCATTTAGTACACGCTTTCATAAACACATGCCTCAAATGCTTAAATCGTAATAAAATATTGAAGAACAAGTGCATCTTAGCTAATTGTAAAAAAATCAAGAAACTGTAGGAAAAAAGTTTTTTTCAGAAATGATCATTTTTGATAAGATTGATATTACTGTCCCGCAAATTTTTAGTCAAAATAAGCCAATTTTAGCACAAATATCAAGGTTTTATATCGATTTTTGGCTGAAAATAGCAAAAATTTCGCGTGCTACACGCGCATTACAAACAAATTGACGGTATATACATCGGGACGAAACATGAATTTCGGGACGGTAAATGTGTTTGCCTCCCTTGGCTTACATACCTTCGTACGGCTCTGAGTACGCTTTCATAAACTCACGCCTCAAATGCTTAAATCGTAATAAAATATTGAAGAACAAGTGCATCTTAGCTAATTGTAAAAAAATCAAGAAACTGTAGGAAAAAAGTTTTTTTCAGAAATGATCATTTTTGATAAGATTGAGTGATGTTTTGTCAGTGGAAGCCATTTTGACCAAAATTTAACTATCCGAAATGAGACTAAGATGTGTAAGCAATGACCTCATTATTGCTATCTACCAAAGCTAACTCACTTTCGTCATTGAAATCCCTTTATTTAATTAAAAACATATCCATATCTGCCTAGTTATTTTGGAATAAAGTTTGATAATTTCATTTGGCAATCCAAACTATAACTGAAATAAACCAGAACTTATTTCTGTTTTACAGATGAGAAAGCATGTGAATCATCAAATATACCTTACAACACTGAAAACGAGAACAACAATCACAAACTTGAAGAAACTGAGCAAGAAATTGGAAGTAATGACTCATTTGATACTAGTCTTCTTGAAACAGCTCATGAGAAAGAAAAACTTCAGTCCTCGGGAAAATCAAAATCACTGCAAAAATCTGCACAAGAGTCAGAACAAAATGGTCTATTAGATGAAGATCTTACTGATGGAGAAGACAAATCAAAACAGTCAAACATTGAACAAGGGAGAGTACATACAAGATGCCGTAATCAAGAACAGCCCAAAGTTCAATATTCAATGGTCACAAGGTCACATCGAGATGAACAACCTTTGTCCAGGGACTCGTGTCAATCAGAGAGTCGAAGAGTGTCTAAAAGGAAAACAATACATACAAAAGACAAAGACTCGGAAACATCGCCTGATGCAAAAACCAAAAAGAAATATCAAACTACCGAGAATTCCTCTTCCCATGATGCTGAAGGGGAGGACACAGGAGATGATGGTATGTCTTCAAAAGTGAAGAGAAAATCATCACACAAGAAAACAATGCGGAGGATTAGGGAGCTTGAAGGAAGTAGCTCAGATGAATTGGAAGGAGCTGCTCACAATCAAAGGTATATTGAAATTAAAGGCGCAATTCATGATCCTCTTTTCATGCTCAAGGTCACCTCTATGAAAATTTGGTTTTTTAGCTAATAAGAACTCTTAACTGGTATATGTTACAATTCCCAAACCATTCTTACAAATGTGCATTTTTGAGAAAAGTGAGAAAATGTGTCATTTCTAATTAATGTTGGGGACCCCGACAGTAATTACAACACAGTAGCCTATGGAGATTTTTAAAACGCTGAAAAGCTTGTAACTTGAAAACGAATGGTTGGAATCAAGTGAAATTTTCAGAATACATTTATGTTGTACTCATCTTTTTAGTTAGCTAGAAAATATCATGAATTAAACCTTTAACCAGGGTTCAAAATAATGGAGGCTACAACTTTTGGTGCTCCCGTGAGTTACATTGATGATCTAGAATCAAGGGTTGAGAGCCACAAGGCCGTATCTGCACAACAACAGGCTAAGGTCAAAAGAATTCAAGACTTTATATTTTTTTCAAGATAATGATCTAAGTAAATCATTTATGTGAAAAGAAGAATCAGGTCTTAAAAGTACTTTTAAGATAAATAATAAGGTCAATCATCTGGAGAGAAAGATATCCTCCGACCTTGGGATTGTGGTTATGCCATAGATTTACAGGGGAGATATCAGGCTTTGTATTCCAGCCTGTGTAATGGCGTTGTCAACCATGGAGCTCAAATTGGGGTATTCGGGTCAACTCGGTTCCTGCCAAAATAAACTCCCGAGTGCCGAGACTTGGTTATGCGTAGAGCAACCTGCGCAAATAATACTTTACGCTAATGATACGCCAACCTGCACGCAAAGCGTGTGTGCGAATTTCAATATTCGCGCATTATGACAAGGTGCGATCCATCATGGGCAAGCTATCGGCACAAACCCAAATACCCCCATTTTTGTCTCCATGCCGGAATAAAAATGGCGTCATGCCTTGTATCAACTGGTTTAAATCTTATCTGAGTAACTGTATGCAATCTGTTAAAATTGGTTCTTCTTTATCTGATTTAAAACCTATTGATATTGGAATTCCACAAGGCCTAGGGTCTATATTAGGTCCCTTATTATTTATTATTTTTGTCTACGATCTTCCTTATAATATTTTATGTAAATCGGTTATGTATGCTGATGATACTTCATTGTTGGTAAGCTCATCAGACCCTCATTCTCTTCAAAATAGTCTTTATGATAATATGAGTATTGTAGCTGATTGGTTTGAGAAAATAATCTTACTCTAAATCTGAGTAAAACAAAATTTTTGCTTTTTGGATCATCTTATAGGCTTGAAAGTTTTAAAGAAATTTCATTGATATATAATGGTGAAATTATTGAAAAAGTTGATTGTTTTAAATATTTGGGTCTTTTATTTGATGCACAAATGACTTAATTGGGCTCAGCATATTGACTTCATTGCTTCAAATGTTTCTAAACGCTGTGGTGTAATTCATCGTGTCAAATATTATCTTCCAAGTTATATCCTCAAGAAGCTTGCTGATTCTTTATTGATGCCACACTTAATTACTGTAGTCAAGTTTGGTCTAATAGCTCTTTCATTCTTACTAACAGGCTACAAGTTCTCATGAACAACCTTGCTAGAATCATTCTATCAGCAGATATTAGAACTCCTGTTGATTCTATGATGAATGATCTCAAGTGGCAAAAGCTTGATATAACTTGGAAAAAGCATGTTCTTATTATCTTATTTAAATGTCTTATGGGGGAAGCTCCTAATTATTTGTGTTCAAACTTTGTTTTCACTCATACTACCCATAGTTACAGTACAAGGGGGAATTCATCAAACATGCTCGTTCCCTGATTTAAAACAAATTCTGGCTTCAGAACTTTTCATGTCAGAGCAGCAAACCTTTGGAACAACTTTGTTGATACTGAGACACGTTCAAAATTTAATTCTTTGTCCTTTGGACAGTTCAAACATGTTATAAATGATATTTAATTTTGTTTCCCATTTTGTTATCACATGACAGTTTAGGTGACAATTGTTTTATGTCTTGTATATGATTGTATAAACATTGTTTGTAAATCATTTCTTGTAAATATTTTGTAATTATATATTTTATTTGTATTTCAACTTAACAGGGCCTTCTAGAATAGCAGTGCTTAGCCACTAAAGAAGCTACCCTGTATAATGCAAGCTTTAATAATAGTATCTCCCCTGTAAATATATGGGTTATGCAGATATGGCCTTGTGGCTCTCAACCCTCAATATTGTGCTTCTCAATTTGTTCTGAATTGCCTTAAAACTAAATGCCTTCGAAATGTTATTGTGGGTTCTAGATCTTAATGTATTGTGTGTATAAATCAGTTACAATAGATTCCAATCAAAACTGGACTAACAGTGTTGATAATTGAAATTATGTTAGAGGAGCTAAATAGATATTCCAAAGTTGATATACATGCAAGACTTTTTCCTTTATGATAAGCAATGGTTGAGGTTCTTCTCTCTTTGAAGCAATGGTTGAGGTTTTCCGTTTGGCGCAATTGTTGAGGTTCTTCTCCATGTTTGGAGCAACGGTAGAGACTCTTTTCCCTGTTTACAGCATTTTTTCTTTTTGAAATATTGGCAAAACATGTATTTGTCAATGAATTTTTACATGAATTCTGAAATGATACATTGGAAAAATTTAAAACCCATAATGCCTTGATTTTGAAAATGAAAAAAAAAGGGGGGAAGAATATGCATTCTCTAAGCGACTATATCGTTTATGAAACACTAATGTGGATTATATGAATTGTATTTCTGTTTTTATCTTAATACATGTAGTGTGAGCAAAGCTACAATAGATGAGATGATAAAGAAGAGGCTTGGTGAAACAAATGAAGATAGAGTTGAAAGTGATGAAGAGGATACACAGATACCTGAGATACAAGGTTGGTGTTGTTAGGTTTTTGTCTCCTGTTTCCTTGGGCAAGAATCTTTACTCTACTTGCTTCATGGTTCTGAAGACACATTAATCCGATGGTCCCCTGTACGAAATAGACTCCTTCATGGGGTGTGCATGTCATGCAAGTACAGTGTATATTAATTGTTTAGACCAGGAGGCAAAGCTTCTTCCATAGGGATTTGCCGTTCAAACATATTGGTCTTATTTTTTTAAACAAGGAATTTTTGTGTTGTGTGGTCCTGTTTTTGCTCGCATATCTTTAGTATATCAGGGAGCAAACTCAGAAAACATTAGCATAAATTTCAAATTAAAAATAACCTCAGATACCAAATGGATTTTATAATTAGACTTGATTTTTGAAATCAAAATGGTTATACAATCTTGAATCACCCTACAACCACAGATTTAACATCAGTTAAAAGTTTTACAATCAACAAAAACCTTACCACCAGAATTTGGTTTAGTTGATAAAAAAGTGATTTTTGAGTTATTTGAATTTTTTTCTAAACATGCTAGCCATCACGTTGGTGGGTACGCTTTGTCACCTAGTTCTATGTCATATTATCAAGGACGTTGAAAATTTGCATTAGCCTTGTTGCATGAAGAGTGAGCGGTAATAATTTGTGTAATAGATTTGTGGGATGGTTTGGCAGTGTAAGTTGTGTGTAAAGACTGTTATACTTTGAATTCAAGTTGATTGTATGGTGTGGAGGGGTCAGGCATGAGAATCTTCCAGATTTCTCCGGAATTCCATATTGTTTTACCTCAAAATTTGTGGTCTCTGAGTTCAGTGTGAATTTTAGTTAAAATTTGGAGTGTGTGAGTGTAGTGTCGCTACAGTAATGTCAACCCTATATAAAATACTTATTGTTAACTAACCTTTGTTCAAAGAACGATGAAGAGTTTGCTTACTTCGATGAAGCAAATCGATAGTGTGAACAGTTGCTTTGTTCGATTAAAGGCGATGATATGTTGTGTATTGATTAACCTTCCGACATGTTAATTAATACTGGAATCGTTGTCAATTATTTATGTCAAGTACGTTATGGTATACATTAATACTTAAACATGAAGTACTATGCAATTTCATACACTGAACAGTAAACATACTTACAGACAAAATGGTATTTTACCATTTTTGTTCAATGGCTTTATCATGTTTATTACTAATGACTATGAAGTCTAGACACAGTATAGTCATGCTAATGGTACAGTTTTAACACATTTTATGGATTTTTCTCTTACTAAAATTGTCCCTCGCCTTTGTTTTATTTAGTATATTATTATTAGACCTTCGTTGAAAATGGACAGTACAGTACCTTTGTTTGACCTTCGTTAAATGTCATGTGAACACCCGCTTCATTAACCAACAAAGGTTAATTAACCTTCGTTGACCGAAGCGATTTTCTAATGTGAACCTGTTTTGGTCTTGAACAAGGCTACTTCTTTGTACATGTCTTTGGTAAATACAGCCCATACCTGTCTTTATATCGACCATATGGCCCATAAATACTACTGGGATCCATTGTAACCAACTGTATTTGTACCAATCTCATATCATTTATATCAGTAATGAAATGAGTTACCTTATGTTTTCAGGCTCATTAGGCGATAGTCAAGAGATGATGTCTGAGTGTGAAGAATACCATACTGAAGATGTGGACACCATACAGGTAAGACAAGAGCCCAAAGACACAAAACAGGGTAACTTTGTCCGTTTTGACTGGCAGGAACTTTGAAAAGATCATCAAGATTGTTCAAGATCTATTTAATTTGATGTTATATTCATCAATCCTGTCTAATAAAACCGATGGCCATCAGAAATTTGTCGGACATTCGGATTCCTTGCTGTTGTTGATGTGACTGCTGCTGTTCTGCATTTATTTGTAGTTAAAGTCGGCATCACAATTCTTCAGACGATGTAAATAAGCATCAAGAGTACAGAGCCAATTGTTTACGAAGGCGATTGTATCCTGCAATTGGTGGTCACGTGACTGATTTTGTCTGAGGAATTCTGGCAGAGATTTTAATAAGCCTGTTTTAGTTGGTTTGGCGGGTAATCACGGAACAGTAATTCACAATTTAGAAGGTGAAAAATTCACCTAATCCACTTTTCAAGTATTTAGCTTAGGAATTCCCCAAATTCATGTTCAACGGAGTGGAAAAATAACTTGTGCCTGTATTTTAAAGGGGCAATTCATGATCCATTTTTCATCTTCAAGGTTGTTTCTATAGTTGGTAAGAATCCTTGACTGGTATGTGTTACAATCCCCAAACCATTCTTTCAAATGTGCTTGCATTTTTGAGAAAAGTGAGAAAATGTTCCATTTTCTAATACTCTCAAGGGCCCTGACAGTAATTACAACACGGTTGCCTATGGTGATTTTTAAAATGTTGAAAAACTTGTGTAACTGGAAAAGAATGATCGAAATCAAGTGAAATTTTCTGCATATATTTATGTTGAACTCTTTTTATTTACAGGGTTAGTGTGGGTCCTTAAAAGTCCTTGAAAGTCCTTAAATATTATTTTGCATTTTCCAGGTCTTGAAAGTCCTTGAAAAACTGATTTTATCAAAAAAAGTCCCTGAAAGTCCTTGAATTGTTGAATGTCAGAAATATTAAAAATAAATATGTTAAAAGAATTTACCATGCAATTATTTTCATCCAAAAATTGGCAAAAAAAAGTATTTTGTTGATACATATTCTGTCGGCCGCCGTCGATAAAAGTTCTTGTAAGTCCTTGAATTGTTCTAGGAAAAGTCCTTTAAAGTCCTTGAATTTTGTAAGTGAAAAAGTGTACTAACCCTGATTTAGCTAGAAGAGAGGTGAGGTTTTTGTCACATCAGAATTATGGATTGTACCTCTAACTACCACTTGTCAATTATCCTTTCGTCATTTTGGATCACAGACGATAACGTTTTCCTGTGAAAATGAAATTTGATTGTCTCGACATGCATATTGAATATTGTGTCAATGACTGCTTGAGCTGGTCTGGACAATTTTCGAAATTTTGTACCATAAATTTTCGCTGTTTATTTCCATGGTGATAATGAGGTTATAAATAATTGATAAGTTACATTCTAATGAGGTTTGTACTATTAATGGAAGATCAAATATTAGAAGAAACCTTTATTTATTTATATTGAATGAATAAGTTGTCTATACAGCCTACAGGCATGAATCTTTGATGATTATAGGTCATTTTATATAAACTATGAGGTTTCTTAACATTTTTTAATTATGCGGAAATACTTTTCGGTGACAGTGTGTAGCTGAAATCATGCATACTCTTATAACCAATCAGAAGTTATTGTTGAGGTATCTATACTATGTATATCAAACATTTTGTGTTAAAGTACCATTTAGGCCTAAACAGTTTTTTCTTTCTTTTTCTTAATAGCGTATAATGGGCAAGTTTGGTTTATCAGCTAAAGCAGCTCTGTATGCAGTTTACATAAATAGTGGAGACATTGCTGCAGCAGAACATTACATCAGAACTGGGCAACCTTCTCAGGGTAAGTCTCACATATACAAACAGGATCCAACTAAATCCTTTTCTTGTATTTAGGTTATCTGTCAAGAGTTATTTTATGATTCAATTCTTTATTCTTTCTTTTTTTGACATCTTTCCATCATGAAATGGTTTTGGTCAGATTTCAAAGGTTAAGGTGTCAACATTTGGGGACATAAATTGTCTTGACATTGTCTATAAAAGTTATGGGGTGACAAAAATGTGTGGGGTCATATGTTTCACAGAGGTCAAATAAAGAAGGTCAAATTTTCAACTTTGTCCAATTTCAAAGGTTAAGGTGTCAAATTGTTCATCTTTGACCAAAGATCAAAACTGTCAATTGTGACCCTGTCGTCCGACTTTTCTTGATGCGACAATATGATTTATGCATGCAGAAGTTGTATGACAAAAAGGACAATCAGTAGTGTTATTGTCTCTTCAGTTATTTTTCAATTTCCCTAAAAACAATTCTCATGGGCTAAAGTCATTGTTGCATTACGTACATTTAGCCTGTATCCTAAAATCTTCAATTATGTAACTCGCCCAGTAACTGGATCACGCACATCCTCTGACAGCAGTTTATGTAATACTTTTGTGTGGTGATCAATTTATAGTTCCAAACCAGAAAATGTGATCCAGTTGTCTGGTTGATAATCGAATTACACGTAACACTTCGATACTGAATTATTGATGCATGATCCCACGAGAAAGCAAAGGATTTACATATGAATAACGATTCTGTCACTATGTGTTACACCTGATGAAATTTGAATAAATCTGAGATGTGGGGTATTCAAGATCGATATCGGGTATTTTGGGTGTGATTCATATAGGGGACATCTGAGCGTCATGGTATTCTAGTACTAATTTCATTTAGTTTACTATTTCTTTCTGTGTTTACCAGGACACTGTGTATGGGAAAAGGCCGATGACGATTTGATAAACAGCAGCAACCCTAGAGACATCAGGCAGCTGGTCCGCAAATTTGGCCAAGATGAAGTCACAGCAAGGCAAACATTTTTCCTGGATTAATAAGTACTTGTGGGACTCTTAGATGAACATAAAAACAGCACAAATTTTTATGCAAATGCATGGTTTTAATGCAAACCAATGACTCTAGTTGATGTCTCATAAAAAGTCGATCATCACCATCATGCTTCAGCTGCAGAGCAGGCAACTACAAGATTTCTCCAAGCACATCGATCTTGGGCAATAGTGGCAATTTGGACTCATGATCGTCATACCTCAACAGATGATTAATATAAGATAAGTAAGAGGTACGAGGATGCTCAGGTCTCCTCTTGCCATGTGGTGGAATGTAGAGGGCATAAAGTCTGACAAGCTCATCCTCAGGCTCTGCACTCTGTGTATCATGGTAGGTTGATAAGACTCTGTGATCGCACGGAAAGATAAGTCTTTCATACTACACATGGTGATATACTTGCTTACCCCATGTTGTAATCCCAGTCAATTTAAACAATAGCTTGCTATTCAAGATAACATACCATTTCTGCCTGTATTAAAAAAAGTTTGCTATTGATTACTTGAATGGAATTCTCACAAATCCAGATCCAAACAGATCCAAAGTGCCCTGTTTTGATATGACACAAGTCAGTTCGTTGATCAACAGTAACATCCTAGAGACATCTGGCAGCTGGTCAGAAAATTTGGTCAAGATGAAGTCACAGCAAGGCAAACATTTTTCCTGGATCACCTTCACTAAAAAAATCAAAAGTGGGAGATTTTTGCACATGCATACTTTCCTATACTAGACGAGTGCATTTATGAATTTCAGCATCCTTACCCAAAAAAAATTGCAACAAAAGGTTTTTTAACTGATATAGGTAGTATTTATCCTCAGTAACAACATATCAAAAATCTATAAAATTAGGACTTCCGGAAGTTGGTATTTTTCAAGATGGCCGCCAAAATCCTAAAATGGCTATAACCGAGGTACTAGATGTCTAAACTGTGTGATTTTTGTGTCTATACCTACGTTTTAGTGGTCTATGAAGTCAATGAGACAAGTAAGATTATTGACAAATCAAACAGTATCAACCAAATCCAATATGGCCGCCAAAATGGCCGCCAATATGCGAAAATTACTATAAATCATTTATTATTTAGCTTAAATGGGCAATTTTAGTGTGTAAGTCCAGATTTCTGTTAATTAGATTAAGCTTGAGTTAAAAACAAGGCATCAAATCCAAAATGTCACCAATAATAAGGTCCAAAATGGCCGCCAAAGTGTATTTTTGTGTCTCAAAATGGATTAAAATGGCACCAAAATGACATAAAAATATCAAATATTCAAGAAAATCAATGTAATTATTTCTGTTCCAATTGCCTTAAAGGTAATAAAAGCCCAATTTCTGCTTACATTTTATTCTCCATAATGGTGCATTCATAGTCCAACGATTTCACAACGATTTCATCGCACGACGTCTGTCGATACGCAGTCTTTAAACGCGCTACGCATATTGTGCTATAACTTTTGAAGACTGCGTATCGGACGATGTTGCAGTGATGAAATCGCTGGACTATGAACGCACCATAAGTGTCAAATCCAAAATGGCACCAAAATTGGATCCAAAATGGCCGCCAACATAATTTGTTACCAATAGAAATTGCTAAGAGTTGTATTAAACTAGTTCTATTTAAAACATTGATTATTCAAGATGATGAAAAATAGCTTTTAAAAGGTACTCTCAGACAAAATTCTCCTCAAATTATGCTGTTAAAAAGCTTCAAATTCCATAAGGCGCCTGTACTGAGATCCATAATAGCCACCAAAATATGTGTAAATGTGCTACAAATGGCTAACATATAGCAACAAATACACTTTATATTTTTCAAGATATTGGAAATGGTTTTGAGAGGAACAGCCTTAAACGTCCCCAATTAGGCTGTTAACATGTTTGAAATCCAAAAATTTTGAGTATTTGACGCTGTTTTAAAGTCGTTTAACCCATTTTTAGGGCATTAAAACATATTGTGGCATCCATTTTGTAACCTCAGTACAGATGCCATTGGAAGTTTAAGCTTGTTAACAGCCTAAATTGAGGACAAATATACCTGTTGTATATCTCTAAACCATTTTCTATCAATTATCTTGAAAAATACAGTGTGTTTGATGCTGTTTTAAAGTCGTTTTAAGCCATCTTTAACACATTGAAACGTATTTTGGCGGCCATTTTGAATCTCAATACAGGCACCATTTGGTATTTTAAGCTTGTTAACAGCCTAATTTAGTAACAAATATATCTACTGTAACTCGTAAAACCATTTTCATCAAATTTCTTTAAAAAATGATGTGTTTGATGCTGTTTGAAAGTTGTTTAAACCATCTTTAACACATTTAAGAGTATTTTGGCGGCCATTTTGAATCTCAATACAGGCACCATTTGCTATTTTAAGCTTGTTAACAGTCTAATTTAGGGACAAATATATCTGTTGTAACTCTTAAAACCATTTCCCATCAAATTTCTTGAAAAAATGATGTGTTTAATGCTGTTTGAAAGTCGTTGAAAAGCCATCTTTAACATGTTTAAGCGTATTTTGGCGGCCATTTTGAATCTTAATACAGGCACCACTCGGTATTTTAAGCTTGTTAACAGCTTAATTTAAGAACAAATATATCTGTTGTAACTCTTAAAACCATTTCCCATCAAATATCTTGAAAAAATATGGCGTGTTTGATGCTGTTTTAAAGTCATTTAACCCATTTGAGGTACATTAAAATATATTTGGCAGCCATTTTGGATCTTAGTACAGGCATCGTCTGGAATTTTCAGCTTGTTAACAGCCTAATTGTGGGATAAATATATCTGTTGAAACTCTCAAAACTACTTCCCATCAATTATTGTGAACATATAGTGTGCTTGATGCTGTTTTTAATTAGTTTTAACCCATTTTTGTGCATTAAAACATATTTTGGCGGCCATTTTGGACCTCGGTACTGGCGCCATTTTTAATTTTAAACATGTTAACATCATAAATACTGGACAAATGATCTTGTTTTAGTCCAAAATGTCATTTTCTGTTAATTATTTGTTATAATTGATGTGCTTGGTGCTATTTTTAAATGGTTTTAACACATTTTTGCTTAGTAAAATATATTTTGGCGGCCATTTTGGATCTCAGTAGGGGCACCATTTTGAATTTTAAACATGTTAACATCATAATTAGGGGACAGATGATCTTGTTGTAGCCATAAATGTCATTTTCTATTGATTGTTTATGATAATTGGTATTTCAAAGGATATTTTTGCCAATTTTAGTTAAAATATCATGCTAATTTGGCAACCATTTTAGCAGCCATTTTGAATTGGAAACATACATATGATCTTATTTTGAGGCAAATGAGTTTGTCACAGCTCCAGAAGTAAATAACCCATAGTATGGTTGACCTATAAGTGTTTTACAATTAGTTTTAAAGCTATTTTCATGAAAATATGTTATTTTGGCTTGTATTTCAAGAAACAAATATGCATTTTGGCGGCCATTTTAACCTTATTTTTGGCGCCATTTTGTATTTGAAGGCTTGTTTTTGACTCAAATATAATCTGTTCAGCCTTATTTAATTTAATGGCCACAAAAATCTGGACATAGGCACCATATTTGCCAATTTATACAAATTATAACCAACTAATAGCCAGTTTTGGATATTGGCGGCCATTTTGGCAGCCATATTGGATTTTGTGGATACTGTTTGACCTGGCAATAATCCTACTAGTCTCATTGACTTCTTTGACCACTAAAACCTAGGCTTAGACACCAAAATTGCACGTTTTAGACATCTAGTACCTTAGTTACAGCCATTTTAAGGTTTTGGCGGCCATTTTGGCGGCCATCTTGAAAAATACCGACTTCCGGAAGTCCGATTTTTTTAGATTTTTGATATGTTGTTACTGAAGATAAATACTACCTAAATCAGTTAAAAAATCTTTTGTTGCAATTTTTTTGGGGTCAAACCATATATTCCCTCGTCTATAACAGAAAAAGTAAGCCTCCAAATTGTTGGAAGATATTATGGTAATATCTACCAAATTCAAACTTAATAAGTTAAAAAAATTAAAACTTGTGACAGGGGCGCTTCATTTTAACACTTTATAGTATTAAAAGAAGTGTTAAAACATAGGCCTAATTTTGGTTAAATAAGTTTTATAAACTTGTTGTTAAAAACAACAACGCCGAAAAATTAGAAGAATAAAGTATAAATCACTTACAAGCAAATGAATTACTTAACTATTGCGTGACTCAGAAGTTCACCGGAAGTAACATGGTAAAGGAATTCCTTTACCGTATGACCTATCACGAACTGAAGTCACATTTATTTAGCAGTTATAGATATCGCATGTTGATTAATTGTAGGTTTGCTGCTTCATTGACTAAATTTCAGTGTTGACGTCAGTCGCTCGATTTTGTGCGGTTTGTCAACAATGAAAATCCCTTGCCGATACCAGCCCTAGTTCTGCTCAAACCATTATAGTTATCCTGTAATGGGATCAGTAACATGTTAATGCATGATAGTCCATCTGTATGTATATTTAAATGTATTTTTAGAGTAAATACAAATGTTTTTAAAAGCTACATCACTCCTGTTTATGTACATATACAGTGGAACCTCTTTATGTATGTATATTTTGCAATGTATTTATAAAATAAATACAAAAGTTTTTTAAAGCTATATCACTCTTGTTTATACACATGTACAGTGGAACTTCTTTAATGCATTATGTTCTCAGCTGTCTGATTTACAGTAAAATCGGACAGAAATCAGATTTTGAACATAATAATGATAAAATTTGATGAGATTTTTTCTCAAAGATATTGGTCTCACTATGAGGTTTAAATAAGGAATATCGAGCTCGGCGCTGTGCGTCTCACACAATATTTTGTAAAACTTGTAGCTTGTCCAATATTTTTTTGTTTCATGCTCAATCCAACCAATTTTATATCAAAATCTGAAGGAGCACACACTTACATATTGTCACGCTAATAAAATTATTGCCTATCTAACATTTTGACAAAATTGAGAAAAGTAAGAAAAACAGTTGTAGTTCATTGACTTTTTTGAACATGTCCTGTATAATAACGTGATAATACAAAGCAAAAAATAATGGCTATGTTTACTCACTCCGGCAATTTTATAAATTGAGATAGGCAATTATACAATAACATATTGTGAGATAGGCAGGAATATAAAGTGAAATAGGCAAAAATATTTCTGCCTAACTGACAACGTAAGGCAGAAATAGGTAATTATATTATAACATGTTGTGAGATAGGTAGGAATAAAAAGTGAGATAGGTACAGTAGAAACTCATTATAATGAAATCTGATGTAAGAAAAGCCCTGTTATAAAGTAGTAATTTTCCTGTTCCAATTTACCAATTTCTTTTGTTTTTTATTGTTTTAAAAACCCTGATATAACAAAATTTTGGATATAAAGAAGTAATTTGTCTGTCCCCAGCAACTTCGTTATAATGAGTTTCTACTGTAATTTTATTTTCAATAAGTCGCAGACTAAGTTAGGCAATTTTCATTTTAATTTTGTAACATGTTCAAGGTCATATATGTTTTTTTATCTACTCACTTATCTTCAAAGAGCTGATTATCAAAAAATCTCAATTTCGCCAAAAGTTAGATAGGCAATAATTTTATTAGAGTGACAATTTGCTATCAGGATTTTGTGTTATCAATCACTTATTACATACAAATTCAGGGAAAGTCAATTTTGTGTTATCAGGGTTATCGGGCTAACAGATTTTGTGTCCAAAGACATTTCACTGTATGCTAACATTACAGTGAACAACATCGTAAAAATTGATGTACCGTACTTTTCTATATAGACGCAGAGGTGCCTCTAAACGAGAACAAATAAATTCTGGACTGACGTGATAGCGCCATCCTTTATTAAACTACTGTTTATTAAGGATACGT